>CAUYSK010013398.1:0-173566 GCA_963575035.1 Avahi laniger | reverse complement strand
GGTTCTCAGTCTTGTTTCAAAGGTCTATATCTCTGTTCTTGTGCCAGTAACATGCTGTTTTGGTTACTATAACCTTGTAGTAAAGCTTAAAGTCTGGTAGACTGATGCCTCCCAATTTGTTCTTTTTGCTTAAGATTGCTTTGGCTGTACAAGGTCTTCTCTGGTTCCATATGAAGCATAGAGTTATTTTTTCTAAATCTGTAAAGAATGATGATGGTATTTTGATAGGGATTGCATTCATTCTGTAGATCACTTTAGGGAGTATGGACATTTTAAGAATATTGATTCTGCCAATCCATGAGCATGGTAGGATTTTCCATGTGTTTACATCATCTACAATTTCTTTTTTCAGTGTTTTGTAGTTCTCCCTATATATATTTCTCACTTCCTTCATTAAATATATTTATAAATATTTAATTTTCTTTGATGCTATTGTGAAAGGTATTGTGAGTTTGATTTGATTTTCAGCTTGACTGTTATTGGCTTCGGCAAAGCAGACAAAAATATGCATTGGGGAAAAGAATCTCTATTCAATAAATGGTGCTGGGAAAACTGGATAACCACATGCAGAAGATTGAAACTGGATCCCCACCTCTCACCTCTCACAAAAATCAACTCATTATGGACAACAGACTTAAACCTAAGGTGTGAAAAATTAAGAATTCTAGAAGAAAATGTTGGGAAAACTCTTATAGACATCAGCCTAGGCAAAGAATTTATGAAGACCCCCAAAGCAATCACAGTAGCAATGAAAATAAATAAACAGGACCTGGTCAAATTAAAAAGCTTCTGCACAGCCAAAGAAAATATTGTTAGAGCGAATAGACAACCTACAGAATGGGAGAAAATACTTGCATTCTACACATATGATAAAAGGCTGATAACAAGAATCTATATAGAACTTAAGAAAATTAACAAGAAAAAAAAATCAAACAACCCCATCAACAAATGGGCAAATAACATGAACAGCAACTTTTCAAAAGAAGACAGAATAATGGCCATCAAACATATAAAAAAGTGCTCAACATCTCTAATCATTAGGGAAATGCAAATCAAAACCACAATGAGATATCACCTAACTCCAGTGAGAATGACCTTTATCAAAACGTCCCAAAATAACAAATGCTGGCATGGATATGCAGAGAGTGGAACACTCTTACACTGCTGGTGGGGCTGCAAATCAGTACAACCTCTGTGGAAAGTAATTTGGAGATATCTCAAAGAGCTAAAAGTAGAAATACCATTTGACCCAGCAATCCCACTACTAGGCATCTATCCAAAGGAAAAAAAGACATTCTATATCAAAGACATCTGCACCCAAATGTTTATGGCAGCACAATTCACAATTGCAAAGATGAGAAAACAACCCAAATGCCCATCAACACATGAGTGGATTAATAAAATGTATATACCATGGAATACTACTCAATTACAAAAAACAACGGTGAACTAGCACCTCTTATATTATCCTGAATAGAGCTTGAGCCCGTCTTTCAAAGTGAGGTATCATAAGAATGGAAAAACAAGACTACATGTACTCATCATCAAATTGGTAGTAACTGATCAACACTAAAGTGCTCACATGGTAGTAATATTCACTGGGTGCCGGTCACGTGGGAGGGAGTGTGGGGGGGTAAACTCACAGCTGATAGTTGTGGAACACTCTGTATGGGGAAAGGGCACACTTGTAGCCCTGGCTTGGGTGAGGCAAAGGCATTATATGTAACCAAAATGTTTCTACCCTCATAATATTCTGAAATAAAAAAAAAATAAGGCAGTTTCAATGTAACAGATAAAGTTCTTTATGAATTATATAATACCACAAATACAAAAATATAGGGCTACCCCAGGAATAATATATAACTGGATAATATATCATCTATTATCCCCTCAAATATATGTCTACTCCAAGAATAATATAATGTAATAATAGCTACCGCAAATATGTAACTAAAATTTATTACATTTTAAATCAAAAGATAAATTTGCTTATGCTGAAATTAAATTCTGTATATTTTAATGCTTTTTCTAAATGATAGTATCAATGATATATTAGGAATTATGTAATTTAAAAAAATCATGTGTGGGCGGGGCACAGTGGCTCACGCCTGTAATCCTAGCACTCTGGGAGGCCCAGACGGGTGGATGACTCAAGGTCAGGAGTTCGAGATCAGCCTGAGCAAGAGCGAGATCCCGTCTCTACTAAAAAATAGAAAGAAATGATCTGGACAACTAAAAATATATATATAGAAAAAATTAGCCGGGCATGGTGGCTCATGCCTGTAGTCCCAGCTACTTGGGAGGCTGAGGCAGAAGGATAGCTTGAGCCCAGGAGTTTGAGGTTGCTGTGAGCTAGGCTGATGCCACGGCACTCTAGCCCAGGCAACAGAGTGAGACTCTGTCTCAAAAAAAAAAAAAAATCATGTGTGAGGACCATATATTTATTTCCTTTTATAAAATTAAACTAATTTTGCATACTATATATTTCTTGATTTAATTAAATTTTATCTTAAAGCAGTTATTTCTATAATTGGCACCTGCCTGAGACTATGGCTTTTGTCAAGCAATAGATGAATTTAAAGGGAGTTTTCTAGGTGGAATTTAAACTTCGAGTATTACCAATATAACTCATATTGATTAGCAATTATAGATTTTTTAAAAGACATTTTCTCATTTTAGATTTTGTTCTAATGTATTAGTATTGTATCATTATTCTTTCCACTAAGGGTAAAAACCTAATTGTTTATTCTCGTAGGCTCTTAAAAACTTATGAAGATTTATTATGTTTTTCTCACAGGGCTAATAGAGTATAGGAAATCTTTTATACTTTTCTTAGGAATTTTGGCATTATAGTGGAAATGTAAAGCATGACTAATTTAAAGCATTTTTAATGTGTACACTTCTCCTAGCTAGAAATATACATGCAAAAATACCAAACAAGTCCTACAAAATTTAAGCTTAATAAATACTTTTTTATCTATAAATTAAAAGGTTAGGTTCTACAAAAGCAAAATATTTGCTATACAATCCAATACACATTATGAATTTACAAATTTATATTTGGGAGTGTATTTGTAGGTTAAAAACTTTTTAGAATTTGCAATATTTGTCACTTATTTCTTTTTATAAGCAGTTTTACTTTGTTAAATCATTCTTCCTTTTCTTTAAAATAAAATATTGGTTCTGTTTGGTATTTTCTGATGAAGTACTGTAGATTATTTTCATATTTAATCCTTGTGATAAAATACATACTCCATATACTGGATTTTATATTTTGTGGTGCCCTTATCCTACAGAAAGATTAATTAGTTATAAACCCTCCAGATAGCTACACAGAGGTCTTAATTTCAGAAAGCAACATATTTAATGTTCAATGTAAGAACATTATTTAATGTAGTCGTTAAAGTGTTATTATGGATTTTCTAAGTTACTCCTAGAAATTTTAAATTTCTTCATTTTAAACTTTTGGAATAAATATTCTCAAATCATTAGACCTACAAAAGAACTATCTAGCCTACAAAATACTCTTAGCTTCACCCATATTTGCCAGAACTCTTTCCTCTCCCTCTTGGCTATTCCCACTTTAATCCTTGACCTCCATTTTATTAACATGAGGACATAAAACCAACCCCTAGAGCAGATAAACTCTTTTCCCCTGAAAACAGAGTTCCATTAAAAGCAATTCAAATGAATTAGAAATAAGAAATAGGCCTTTTAAAATTTACTTTAGAATCACTGTTTGATTTTCACTGAGGACTTGTATATAAAAATTGATATTTATTCTTAAGGATATTTTACATTCATTTTTTAGAGTTCACCCTTTGCTCTCAGAATTTCTTCTTATTAATGATTGCTTTTGTTTTGTGTGCATTCATTTCAGTCACACACATCTCATGTCAGAAATTCAACTATGGCTCTTGAGCAATTCCAAATGTTAATATTTTTATTCTTGTTTTCTCTACTCAGTCATATCTAAATTCTCTGATGAAAAAATAAAATTGAAGAATTATCAGACCAAGTATAGAATGTGAAGAATATAGAACAACCAGAAAAAAAGATGAAGTTTTAAGTCATAATTTATAGTATAAGGAGAAACATGATTATATTTCTTTTGAGATAAGCTTATTTTGAGTATTTTAATTGAAATATGTTGTATACAAATTAAGGTAATATAGAATGAAATATTAAATCTGTTGGCAAATTCTAATTAAATTATAGTTAAAGTATGTTTATTATATTGAGTACATATACTTTTCCCTCCTAAAATTTCAAGATTGTTGATGCTGAAGAAGTTTCTTTTAAAAATAATGAATAGAAAAACTAGAGTATTTAGCTTATTGATGACAAATTAAAATAATCCACAATTAAAGAAAAAATTATTGAAAAAGAGCAAATGAGATGTTATGTGTATTTATTTAATCTATCTATAGATGGATTACTGTATGTGAAGCCCTGGGCTAGAATATGATTTATCACATTTTTCCAATTTTGATTACCTTATTTATTTTGTGATGACCACAGGTTGATCTGCATTTTATGAAAAAGATTCCTCCAGGTGCTGAAGCATCAAACATCTTAGTTGGAGAATTGGAGTTCTTAGATCGAACTGTAGTTGCATTTGTCAGGTTGTCTCCAGCTGTATTGCTTCAAGGACTGGCTGAAGTCCCAATCCCAACCAGGTAAAATGTATAAGAACATCTTTTACATTTTTCTCAAATTTTTTTATAGAAAAAGCAGGGATTAAACATGATTTCCTGTTAAATTTGACTAGAAACTAATGTGTAATCCACAAAACTGTTGTTTCTCCTTGCTCGTGGAGGAGGGAAAAAAATATTTTAAAAATTATTCTATTCTTTCCTCCTCCCTCACAAACCTCTATGTTTTATTTTACGCATATTCCTCATGTCTAGGGATACTCTGGTCTATATAACCATATAAATCCTTTTTTAAATTTTTGGTAAAAGAAGTTATAAAGTGTTAGGCTTTTCTCAAAGATTAGATTAAACTGTACACTAAAGAAAGGGAGGATCTTGTATATGAGTGTGGTCAAACTTAAAGAGATCAAAGTTTCCAAGGTTTGGCTTATGCTTGAATGGGTAGGCCTTCAAAACGCATGTAAGTGCTCTCATTAGGACAGTCCCTGACATATCAAATATACTGTATGTGTCAATGAGCCTCCTACACACGGGGTCTGAAGAATCACTGGTAATACCATCATGGTAGCGTGGTTGAATCTGAGTCAAAAGTACAAATTTAATTTGATTACTGAACTTGTTTTTCATTTAGCTACACATAAAAACTAACAGTTTAGGGATAATACAAACTGAATGATATTGTTTATCATCTATCCTTATTTGATACATAGAGGACTGTCCACTGGTAAAATTGTGAATAAAATGAAAAGAACAAATAGAATATTGACTTTAACATATTGGGCTCCTAGCAATTTATCAGGGAACCTTGGTTTCTTCCCTATAATTGACCATTAAATGCAATGCTTATATGCAATAGCTTTTCATTCTAGTCCTGTTTCCACTGCAAAACATGTCTATTTAGGGCCTCATTTTCCACATGACTGGTGCCCTTTGTTTGATGCTATAACTGTCTCAGATACTGTTAGAATGCCTCCTCCTCCAAACTTGCTTTAGTCAAGTTAAACTGATGAAAAAGTTCAGGTGTTGTGGCAACTGGGTTTCTAAGATCTCTGGCCTTAAAACAGCAGATTATATCACTCCATGCTTTGACTATGGATAAGATATTCCAGAAATATGGAATAGTGCAGCCTGGAGAAGCCTCATTTTGTGAAAGCTCAGCTGACTCAAATGGAACTTAGTGTTCAAGTAACTATGCCTGACTCTGTGGTTTGAGGGAGAAGCCTAGTGACCATTCAGGTTCTAGAAAGACGTTGCTGTTTATCCTTTTTGAGGGCTACTGAGATTTCTGATACATGTCAACCTTTATTAAAAAATGAAAGGGTAGCCGGGCGTGATGGCTCACACCTGTAATCCCAGCACTCTGGGAGGCCGAGGCGGGTGGATTGTTTGAGCTCAGGAGTTCGAGACCAGCCTGAGCAAGAGCGAGACCCCGTCTCTACTAAAAAATAGAAAGAAATTAATCAAACAACTAAAAATATATAGGAAAAATTAGCCGGGCATGGTGGCTCATACCTGTAGTCCCAGCTACTCAGGAGGTTGAGGCAAAAGGATAGCTTGAGCCCAGGAGTTTGAGGTTGTTGTGAGCTACAGCTGACGCCACAGCTCTCTAGCCCCTGCAACAGAGTGAGATTCTGTCACAAAAAAAAAAAATGAAAGGGTGAAGTGAGCACATTAAAGTGGCATCTGACTGTATGATTAAGGCTGTATTTTTCTATGTACAGCCTATAACCTATGCCGAGTTTCTGGGAATCTGGGATTCAGATTTAAGATGTCAGATTTACTAATTGTAGAGGTATTTTTTAGCAGTTTAGAATTCCTTTTCAGTCTTCCAAGCCATACATTCTCATCCCATCCTTTAGAAAGGTATCTGGTGAACTATGAGTAAATTATGACTATTTATGACAATAATAGTTCCTGTATTTCAAACAAAAGAAAAGAAAAATTTCCAGCAGTAGAGAAAAGCCATAATGGGGTTATATACTCTCACTTTGAAAACTGTCAGGGTTAGATGACCTCATTTCATACTGACGCAGCAAAGTATGTGTAGAGAACAATGGAGAAAAAAATTAGGGGCACTGGAGAGCAACTGTGTAAGTGGAGATGAAAAGACCAGACTATTTAGTGAGGAAAGGTGAAAAATGAAAGAAGATTAGTTAGACAAATAGAATAAAGGAAACCATTCAGGGTTTTTAATTATCCTTTCTTAGGAAGGCAAAAGGATACCCCATCAATATAATGGCAACGCATAGTAGAAATATCAGAAAGTAATCTTTTAGGACTTTATAAATAACCCAAGGAATGAAAACCTGAAAAATAGCAAGACATAATAGATTAGGAAATTTCTTTAAAGTATTATACTTGATAAAGCATCTGTCACCACATTAAGCTATTCCTGGTTTTGATATATCATGAACATTTCTATATAGCAGAAATTGACTTGGATTCAGGTACAACTGACACAAAAAATTAATGCCACATCCTCTAAGATTGTGTAATAGA
The DNA here is from genome assembly GCA_963575035.1 of Avahi laniger. Taxonomy (NCBI): domain Eukaryota; kingdom Metazoa; phylum Chordata; class Mammalia; order Primates; family Indriidae; genus Avahi; species Avahi laniger. The sequence goes on along the minus strand of CAUYSK010013398.1, from coordinate 166,412 downwards.
TGCATCATGTAAAAACATGTACAATCTCTAAAGTTAATAACTAAATGAAGGATAGAATTATAGTAATTATTTTAGTATATGGTATAAAGCCATTAGTCTTCATACTTAATAGCATAGACAATTTAACAAATTAACACCATAGAATGATACTGCAGAATATAGGGCATTCTTTAAATTTCATAATTTCCCTTAAGCATGGACCTTCTCAGACATAGGACAATTACCAGTTCTCTAAAGTTAGAGCATGTGTTGATTTCTTTAAAAGCACCAGTTGTGATGATTAATGCGCCAAACCTTTGACCTAATTTAGATGGAATATTATAGTGCAGCTGCTATTTTTATTTCTCTAGCATTGGAATTAATAGACCATTAACTCTCCATTTTCTTCTACCTAATTGATCTTTGATTCCTAACAATAATTTTTTATATTTAAGGTAAATTTTACATGAATCTACTGTTTCTTGACCATACATTCTCTCCTTGTTTATCCTACTGTATTACCTTTTTCCCCCTTTGAACTGCTCTCCATTTTACATACAAATGAGTTTTCTTCCTTCCACTTTAGAAAGGTTTAAAAAGATTTTACTTTTCCCACCTTTCTCCTCTAAGGATTATAGAATGCTTGTAATTCCCAGTAACAACTGCATATGCTGTACAGATAACTAAATGGGAAAACACTGAGATAAGTAACCATGCATTCCTAATGCTCAAGGATCTTAAGCATAAGAGTCAATCATTGTAAAATGTTCAAAATAATAATGAAATGTGAAAAACTATGGGATTATTTCACACCAAAATCCCCATTTTCAATAATTCCTTTGACATGAATGATTCTGTACTATTAAAATTATTTTTATATTTCTATCTTGAAACATTTCTTTTTTCTTCTTCTTCTTAATTACAGATTTTTGTTCATTCTTCTGGGACCCCTGGGAAAGGGTCAACAGTACCATGAGATTGGCAGATCAATTGCAACCCTAATGACAGATGAGGTATTTATTCCAGTTCGTTGGGAACATTTTCCCTTACTAGGTACACCTAACTTTTGGAGGTCCCGTTTTCATGACAATTTGCTATGAATCAAATTTCTCTGTATTGAATCCCATTCTTCCACACTTTCACTATAAAATTTTCTTGAGAAAAATTTGTTCCAAAGGGGTAATAAATTAACACATGTGAATATCATATTTTAAAACCTCATATTCTAAAGAAAATTTATTTAGTGGCACTTAGAATATATTAATTAATATTCCCCTTATAGTGTATGTGTTGTCAAAGTAAGCACTATTGTTAATATCACTGCAAATCTTGTCTGAAGCAAAATAATTTTAAAGTCTAAAGGAAAAACAATGGCAGTAATATCTGAATAGTATATATGACACCAAAAAGCCATACGACACCTACCAATTCTCTAAAATTGCCTGAATGTAGATGTTCTTAACCTGAGAGTCTTTGGACTATTAGAAGAGCTGTAGATGGATTTCAAGGGACTTGTGATCTCCCTGATACAGCACACAAATTTCTCTATGTAAAAAATTTATATGTAGATTTTTTTGGATTGGAAAAAGCTTTCAGCAACTTCTCAAAGAGGTGAATGTCTCATAAATGTAAGATCTTAAATATGAGAATATAAAAAGTAGTATCATATAACTATTTTCTTTGACTTGGATTCTTCAACACATTATGGAAATTTGTTCTTATTGTTAAAGAGAAGAGCAGATGCAATACATCACAGAAGGGGCATTAATTCAGAATTCAGTAGTAAATGAACAAATGGGATTATACATTTTCTAGAATATCATCTAAATAATTTAATAATGTGTTTATTGAAATACATAGCTTCAGATACTTGAAAATTCTGTAAAAAGAGCTAATTAGTATTTTACATTGCTTTTCCTAGGTTTGTAAATATGAAAATATGAACTTGTTTTTAGGGTTCAAAATAATAAATTCTTCTATCTGTTCAAATTATATTTTATGGTTTCATATTAATCTGTTATTTATTTTTACACATAGGGAAACCAAAAGCTGGAATAAAAACATTTTTTTAATCAGTTTTCAAAAAGAACCAACTTAATGTGTGTGTTAATGTACTATGGCTGCCATAATAAAATGACCACAAACTGGATAGCTTAAAACAGCAGTAATTTTTCACATTTTTGAAGCCAGAAGTCTGAAGTGAAGGTGTTAGCAGGGCCACACTCCCTTCAGAGGCTGTAGGGGAGGATCCTTCTTTGTCTCTTCCATCTTCTAGTGGCTCCTGACGTTCCTTGGCTTGTGGCGGCAGAACTTTGATCTCTGCCTTCATCTTTATGTGGCCTTTCCCCTCACCCTAATCCAGGATGATTTCATCTTGGGATCCTAACCTTAATTACATCTGCAAACACCCTTATTTCAAATAAGGTCACGTTCTGAGGTTCCAGGTCAACATACATTTTGGGAGGACACTATTCAATCCACTGTAATGAGTAACTTATACTATTTAGGAAATCTGGGAGAAGACAGGGGAATGAATAAATGCCTTCGTGAGGACCGCAAACCTGGTCTAATAGAACTCTCTTAGTAAACATATTTCTAAGAAATATCTTGAAGAACAAATGTCCAGGAATAGTTAAAAACAAGCTTGAAGGAAAAAAACCAAAAACCTCATATGCTGGAGTTTTTTCCTAATTCCCTGCTGCTTCTTCCCAGTCTCCTTTTCTGGATCTTTCCTTCTTCCCACCCCTGAATTGAAGAAAACTTTGCTCCTTAGTTATCCACCCTGGCTCCTTGTACCATTTCTATCAGTTCACAAAAATGACCTAGAATCTTCTGTCTTTTGAAAAGAAGAAAATAAAAAGGAAAGGAGAAAGGGAAGAAAAGAGATAGGGAGGGAGGAAGGAAAGGTACTTCCTAGTTGTACGATCTTGGAGAAGTTAAATAACCTCAACTCTTTCTGCCTCAGTTTCCTCATCTTTAAACTGGGAATGATAATGATAGTACTTATTTCGTGTTGTTATTGTGATGAATATATATGTATTGCCACTATAAAATGGAGATAAAGTGGTAGAAATTAAAGACATAATCATGGGCCTCATGGAACAACCCTGAAGTCATCCTTGCCTCCTCTATTTCTTTCACACCCCAAATCCAATCTGTCAGTAAATCCTCCTGGCTTGACTTTTACAACGCATCCTAAATCCTACTATAGTACTTCTCACTTTCTGCACTATCACCTGACTTTCACTATCACTTGGTCCGTGTCACCATTATTATTCGATAATTGCAAGAGCCTTTTAGTTGTTCTTTCTGCCCTTGCCTCACTTCATTCTCTTCTTAACACAACAGCTAGAGCAATCCCTCTTCTGCTCAAGGTCTCTAATGACTTCCTATCTCATTTACAGTAAAAGTTCTTATGATGACCTACAAAGTCCTAGAGAATGTCCTTTAGCCTCCTCCATCTTGCCTCTCAGACATCCTCTCCTGCTACTCTTCCTCTTGCTCCTCCCCAGGAACTGGCCACTTTGCTGCTTCTCAAGCATGATATCCATGTTCTGCACTGGCGATTCCATCTACCTAGAAAGCTCTTCCTCCTGATAGCTGCATGGCATGCATCCTTAACTCCTCAGGCCTTTTCTGAAATACCTACTCATTGAGGCCTTTCTAATCACCCTGTTTAAAATTGCAGCATCCTCCAGTCATATCCTTATTCCCCTTTCTTGTTTCATTTTTCTCCATAGCACTTTCCATCATCCGCCTAAACATATACTCATTTTTATTATTTATCTTCCTTCTCACCCCCACCCTTAGAATATAAACCCCATGAGGGTGTGGATTTTTGCTGGGTTTTGTGCACTGCTGTATTCCTAGCACTTAAGTGGTTTGATAAACATTTATTGAATGTGTTAGCAGAGAAAACAGGCATTAAACATCTAATTATATAACTAACAATTAATTATAATAAGTAATTATAGTTACAGTGAAAGCTATCAGAAGGAGGAGAAAGGTGTTAGTACGGTATTAACAAAATGTGTCACCTTGTTTAAGAGGAGGTCTGGGAAGGCTTTTCTGAGAAGTCAGATATGTGTTGAAATCAGAATGTTAGGTTAGCTAGACAAAGAGAAGGTAGAAAACATTTAAATTATTAGTGAAATTGGTAATAGGAAAACAAGAATAAACACTGCTTATAATTTAAAATCAAATGAATTGTGTTGTATATTATCTTTAAGGAGCTTTAAAATAATAGGAAATTTGTTATCCTTGATGAATTTGGACATTTGTCTATCTAAAGTAGGGTATAGGATCCTGTGATCTCTCAAAGCAGTTTTTTTAATTAAATAAGATCAAATCAAGAAAGATTTCAAGAGAGATGCTACTAACAGGAAAGGAGTAAAGTCAAGTCTCATTAAGGATTAGGAACATTTGCAATACTTATGTGTTCAGATTTGGTCTCAGGGCCAGGTAAAGATCTTTAAAAGAGTATATTCTGAGCCATAAAATCAATGGCTTATGGCAGGTAAATCTGTGTTTCTAAAATTAAAAAAAAAATCTTTCTCAAAATACAACTAAGCCATTAATATATCTTTGATATTTTCATATTATCCTAAGCAAAGACTATATATTTATCACATCAATGATATTTTGTGAAGTGTTCTTAGTTGTAAAGTCAAGAAATAGTCTTTTAAAATGTTCATTATCACTTCAGCAGCAGTTTAGATTGAATATCAAACCAGAAACTGAAACAAATGTCTTAAAAATGGAATAGAATATTTAAAAGCAGAATTTTCCTGGAAATTTTGAGATATCCCATTGCTATAATATAGGTCAGCATAAAGAATAATACAGGAGTCCCTAATCTCAAATATTTGTCTGTTCTGTTTCATCTTATATGAAATACAAAAGGTATCAGAAATATTTATATTGTGTTTACTGTAAGTTAATTTTTCCTCCTTACCCTTATTTTTACTTTCCTCACTTTGTATGTTAAGTGTATCATTCTTGTGAATGTTTGTCAGGAGAGATTAGGTTATGCTGCAGGAATAACCAACAAAAATCTTAGTGGTTTAAAACAATAAAGATTTATTCGTATCATGAACAATGTCTATCACAAGCTGGCAGAGAGACTCTGCTCATCATAATCACTCAGGCACCCAGACTCACAGAAATTCTTTCTGGACCTGTGTTTTCTCAGTCACTAACCCAGAAAAAAAGGTAATATGATAAGTCATACATTGCCACTCAACTTCCATTCAAAAATGACATATGCACACCTAACTAGAACACACTTAATCCAAATATTAAACAAGGCTAAGAAATGCAATCCTACCATGTGTCTGGAAGAAAATCTGGAATATCTTTGAACAGCTAAATGACTATCACAATGCATGTGTGTGTGGTAGGGGAGGGCATAGGTGTAAAATGTAACTCCTACTTTGAATGAAAATACACTTTCTGCTCTGTGTAAGATACAGTGGGCCTTCCATATCCATGGGCCCCACATACTCAGATTCAACCAACCACAAATAAAAAATATTCAATAAAAATAACCAATAAAAATAATATGAATAAAAACGATGCAGTATAACAACTATTTGCATAGCATTTACATTGTATTAGGTAGTATAAGTAACCTAGAGATGATTTAAGTACAGATGCTCCTTGATTTTGATGGGTTTAAGTCCTGATAAACCCAGCATAATCTGACTTACAATATGTTCAACTCAAGATAGGTTTATACAGACTTAATTCTGTTTAAAGTTGAGGAACATATTGAATGCATATCACTTTTGCACCTTCATAAAATCAAAAAATTGTAAGACGAACCATAGGAAGTCAGGAACCCTCTGTTTACAAAAGGATGTGTATAGGTTATATGCAGATATTACACCATTATATTTAAGAGGCTTCAGCCTTCATAGATTTTAGTATCGGCAGGGAGTCTAGGAACCAACCTCCTGTGGATATTGAGGGATGACTGTATTTCCAGAAAAAACTAATTTGTAATCTTATTATTTTCAAAATTGACACTAAATTAACCTTTTAAATTAGTTTATATATGCCAGGATAAAGATATTGCTGAAATTTATAAAACAGTCTACGAATTTTGATCTCTATTTCTAAGCAAGGGCTTCCTTAAGAAAGTTTGATTTTCCCCCACATAAATAAGTTTTGCCTAGCTTAAGTCACTAATTCTAGCTTAATGAGCTTCCTTTTATCCTCCTTTCCCTTACTACTTGCTTCTAGAAAATTCAACATTCATCTTGCATCCTGAGAAAAATAGACATCTGTGTGGATTAATGAAATAAACTCAATTATACTATTTTACATTACGATCTTCTATAGTGTCAGAGCTGCCTGTTTCTTCAAATTGTTATAACCACGTGTGAGCTATCTGGGATAAAAAAAACACTGAACACATTACAGTTTTATAATTTTTTAACTACAAATGATATTTCTGTTTCTTCTAAAGGTATTTCATGACGTTGCTTACAAAGCTAAAGATCGTAATGACTTGGTATCAGGAATTGATGAATTTCTGGATCAGGTTACTGTTCTCCCTCCTGGAGAATGGGATCCAAGCATTCGAATAGAGCCTCCCAAAAATGTTCCTTCCCAGGTATGTATATTTGAAAACATTCTTCAAATTCTCATTATTTTGTTGTCTTTTAAATGCATGTCTTAAAATAGCATAACCATGAAAAATACTCAAATGATTTAAGTTACAATCTCTAATACAGCAGGAGCATGACGGTACAAAATCTGCCTTGATGCTAGCCACCACACCCCGCTGAGAAACCTGGCATTTTGATGATAAGCTGCAAAATAAAACAGTCCCATATGCCTGGAAAGATTTTAGAACCAACTTAAAAGTTATTATACTGGAGGAAAATTTAAATTTTAATAACAATGTAAAATATGGCCCGAGAAAAATTACATTACTGCCTTTGTATGATCTGATTCGTCACTTTGAAATTGGCAAGTATTAGGAAAATTCAAAGGCATGGCTTAATGACATTATGTAGAAAACTTCCTATTACTGCTGATCATAGTAAAAATTGGGAAGATTTTAAAATTATAATTCTTGTATTAATTTAGTGTGGGCATATGGTATAAAAATTATAAAAAATTCTGCTTATGAAAATCTAGTATGTATTTTAGCTACCATGCAATCCAGAAACATGTAAATAAAGAGCATTGCTATTGCTTGGGGTCATTTTTTTATTGCAGACATTACTGTTAAGAGTGGTGGTTTTGTTAATGTTTGTTAAGCCCGCTCCTAATAGTGCCACGTCTATTCCTACTGAATCTGCCTCCCACAACCCTCCCAGCCGTCGTGTACTCAGCCTCGCCTTTGGCCCTTGCCCTGTGAAGTCCAGCTTGTTCTGACTGTGCTGCCCATTCAAAGTGACAAATGGCCTAACTGACCCAGCCCTGGACTTAGAGGTTTTTCTGGTTAGCCAGAGGTGGGCAAATGAGCAAGTATACCTCTCAGCCATTAGTGCTTAAAAAGGTTGTCTCAAGCCCACTGTCATTTTAAAGAAAATAATCTGACATCTCATTTCTATATTTTCATTCTGAAGTCATTTCATAATTATTAAAGATTATTTACTTACCTTTTATCAAAAATTACCATTTTGTGATTCTATAACTGCAGCCATATATTTCAATTGATCTATTATTAAAATAAAAGCAGTTGCTTAAGACATAATCATAGGAGTTGTGGATTGTCTCATTTCTGTTCTCGTGTACAACTTTGCACTAATGATATTATAAAAGGCAATGTCATGCTTCCTGAAGTAATAAGATAGAAACTTTTTAATTGATGTTATTTGGAGAAATTCAGCAAAAATATCAATACATTGAGAGTAAAACTTTAAATGTCACTGTAATACCAATTTGTTCTTCACACATTGAAGGTAAAGTTAAGTACTTTGAAAAACACTTTGTTTTTGAAGAATAATGTTTTTGAAGCAAGTAGAGGTCTCGGAGATCTGTATTTTTTATTATTTTTATGAGACCTTTTAAAAGCAGAATTAATTATTGTATTCTGGGTATTGAGAGGCAGTAGTAGAAAGAACATTAAATTAAGAATCAAGGCATCTGGGTTCAGCCATTATCCATTTGCATGACCTTGAACAAATGCTTTAACCTCTCTACTTATGTTCTGTATCAATGCAATCCAATAGAACTTTCTGCAGTAATGAAAATGTTCTATATCTATGCTATCTAATACTCAAGCCACTGTTGAGCACTAGAAATGTTGCTACTGCAACTGAAGGACTGAATTTTTGCATTTTAATGAACTTAAATTTAAATAGACATCTGGGGTTAGAATGGGGGTATATCAGACAGCACAATTCTATACAATGAGTTTGCATTAGAGATATACTGTATGCTATTTTTCAACATTAATACTTTTAAAATGTACACTGTAATTAAATAATAGATAGCATCAGGCCCCTTTTTTTTATTAGATGGAGTAAAATGAATTAATATGTATTAAGTACCTTGACCTCATACTCATTTAAATAATATGTCTTCCATGGGATAATTCCCATGGGTTTTATTCTTTTGAAATGTGCAAATCATAGCATTTTTAAAACTTTTTCCTTTCAGTTAAGACAAGAATAACTTGTCATCTCAAAAGATAACCCTGAAAATATTCATTAGAACTTTGTGTCAGTCATTACAATCACTCCCTTGCATGTACTCTAAACTTCTTTGCTTTCCTTACTTGCCATGTACTTGCTTTGCAAAACCACAACCTTGTGAGAATCCAACTCTTTACTTTCTACCTGCATTGATACAGCCGAAGCTGAAGGAGAACATGTAACTACCAAGGCTGTTCTCACGTAAATTCATGACCACGTACCTCGAGTGGCCCTTAATATTGCAAGTACATCATACCATACTTCCCTAGTCCAATCGTTCTCTCTTGTTGACTATTCCACATCTGTTCTCTCCTCAAACCTTCAGCACATCCTTTTTGACCTTCACTCTTATATGTAACTTGCCTCTTATTTCCCCAAGAAATTTGAAACAGTCAAAAAAGAACCTCCATAGACTCCAGTATCCTAAATATCTACCTATCAGCATCTGCATTCATATACTCTGTCTTCCTGTGTTACATTGATAAACTATCCAAAGCCACCAGCCTGAGCAAGAGTGAGATCCCGTCTCCACTAAAAATAGAAAGAAATTAGGTGGACAACTAAAATATGTATAGAAAAAAATTAGCTGGGCATGGTGGCGCATGCCTGTAGTCCCAGCTACTCCGGAGGCTAAGGCAGGAGGATCGCTTGAGCCCAGGAGTTTGAGGTTGTTGTGAGCTAGGCTGACGCCATGGCACTCTAGCCTGGGCAACAGAGTGAGACTCTGTCTCAAAAAAGAAAAAAAAAAAAAAACTACCCAAAGCCAGCCTTCAACATTTGTACTATATCCCATCTCCTCACATCTACTCAAGAACATTACCAATTCTCCTCTTTCTCCTCTATATCAATTCTTTTGTTCTGTACTGTATCATTTTTATTAGCATGCAACATATTGTTAATTTGCCAATCTTAAAAAAAAAGTACTCTATTGATATCACTCCTCAGCCAGCTGTTCGTCTTCATTTCCCTTTGCAGCAAAATGCAACAGAAGAGTTCTCCATGCTACCTGCTTCCAATTACTCTCCTCCAATTCTCTCTTAACACCTACCTCAATAGGCTTTTGCCCCTACCACTTCATTAAAATAGATGAAGGTCACCAATAATCTCCGCAGTGCTAAATCCCGTGGTCAGTTCTCAGTCTGTACTTTATTTAACCTATCAGTCAGCAGCATTTAACAGAGTTGATGGCTCCCTTTTCCTTGATATACTTTCTTTACTTGGCTTCCAAGACAACACACTCTCTTGTTTTTGTCACTGTAAAATAAGAGTTAACTTATCTCGTAAGGGATAGTGCCCCTAGAAGACCATACAATATTACCTGCTTTCTGAAACTTGTGGAAGCTATGAAATGTTTCTCTAAGTGACTGGGAAGAGTAGGTATTGAAGGATAATCTTAAATTTCTTTACTAATGTATTCTATTTACCTGTAAAGACAATTCCTTCATCAGTTGACAGATGTCTTCTTTTTTATCTTTGAACTTCAGTCTCATTGTATCTATGCATATACCTGGGGAAATTGTACAAATATTAAGCAGTAAACTTTCCTGTATTGTGCGTATTTTAGAACCTATTTTTATCATGTTTTAACCCATATCATTGTATCTAAAAGTCCCATTGTATGCACTATCAGTTGATAAGTCACTTTTGTTCTTCATGTTTATACTAATTCTATTTCGGAATGGTAGTCAAGTAAAAATCTGAATTGCACCAATTAAATGTTTTTTTACTATCCTTTGAAGTGTTTTTGAACACATTGGTGTTCAAAGATCACCATAGCTAGGATGTTTCGATAGGACTATGTGATTTTTTAAAAAATCTCTGTCACTGATGAAAATGGGTATAATAGACCTCTGGGAAAACAGTGCTACCTAAATCTCTGTTAATTTGTCATTGATTCAATTAGAAACCTTATTTTTGCAATAGTCTTTGGGTCTCTATGAGTTAGAAAGCACCCTATTACAAATTATTTCCTGGGAAGAAAGATATCAGCTGGAATCACAGAGGAAAACATACTTTTATTTTATTTTATTTTATTTTATGTTATTTTTCGGAGATAGGGTCTCTGTCACTTAGGCTAGAGTACAGTGGTGTCATCATAGCTCACTGCAACTGCAAACTTCTGGGCTCTAGCAATCCTCCTGCCTCAGCCTCCTGAGTAGCTGTGACTACAGGTGCCTACCGTTATGTGTGGCTAATTTTCCCATTGTTTTTTTTTTTTTTTTTTTGTAGAGGTGGGATCTTACTCTTGCTCAGGCTGGTCTTGAACTTCTAACCTCAAGCAATCCTCCCACCTCAGCCTCCCAAAGTGCTAGAATTACAGGCGTGAGCCATTGCACTCAGCCTTGAAAATATACTTTTAAAATAGTGATAACAGTTAATGTTTGTTTAAAGGTTAAACTATGCCAGGCATATAACACACCATGGCTAACACCTCCTCACTCCCACTTGGTTTCTCTCTGCCCCTTCCCTTTTTTCATACCTCCTATCTCTACCTAATATTGTAAATTTATTCTCTTTCTACTAACAGAATGCTTTTCCTTGCCCACCTTTGGAACTCTAACATTCATGACAATGAATGACACACACTAGGCACTCAATTAGTATTGGTTAAAAAAAAAACACCCCTCACCTCATTTAATTCTCTCAGGCGTGATGTAAGATAGGTAAATGTTGTCACCCCCAGTAAATGAAGGAGGGAACTGAAGCTTTAGGAGGCTACATAACCTCCCAGAGTTCAAGCAGCAGATAAGTAACAAATCCTGGATTCTTAGCCACTCTGGATATTGCTTCATGGAAAAAAAAAGTTATTGTTAGTAGAATTACACCTGAAATTAAAGCACAACAAAACAAACAAAGAAACTTCCTGCAGGAGAAGAGGAAGATTCCTGCTGTGCCAAATGGAACAGCAGCCCACGGGGAAGCTGAGCCCCACGGAGGACATAGTGGACCTGAACTCCAGCGAACCGGAAGGTTAGTGAAAATCACTCGCATGGGACTTCAAGGACCAAATGACATATCATTCTTGTCTGTCAGGAATTGCTAGTTTGAGATCTAATTTGTTTTATCCTTTGAATACCTACTTTTTGTGGGTGAGAATGCCAATTAATTTGATTTCTCTAAAGTTACCAATGATTGTCATTACTGTTAAACTAAAGCAGTGGATACACCATTCCATTTTATCTTACTAAGTCTTTCATTTTGCTGTGCATAAAATGCATTCCCAGATTCTTAGAATAAGAAAACTGTCAATTGATTCTTCCAAAAGAGCCCGTTGAAAGCGTCAAGTTCAAGATAGAAATAAAACTGAATACCAAGAACTCAGTCTTGTAGACCCTATCTCATTAAATGCAAGTAGGATGTATATAATGGTACTTTTTATTTTTACGGCTGTGATTTGAAAGAGCTATATGATTTATTTTTCTAATCACACATCTTTGAAGAGATGAAAGCTTCAATTTATTTCTTAAAATGATTCTTTATGGTTTTTTGACAGCTTGTCTCTCTCCAAGCAATGTGTGAGCAGAAAATCAGAAACCCTTGGGTGGGCCTCTCTTCAGGGAATATGTGAGCACAGCCTCCGTCATAATTAAAGGCAATCGCAAAGGCTTTGCAGGATCGGTGCTCCCTGTCCTCGAGGCCGGTTCCCATACTGCTTGCAATGTGTCCTCTAAGCTGGCTTTCCAGTTCCTGACAACTCTGCATTTTAATTCCGTGTTCTTTCCCTTTATGTATGTTTTGTCTCTGAGGAAATGTCCTTTAACGTCTTCCTCAGGCTTGATAAGTAATTTGAGACGGTTCAAACAATTTTTTCCTTTTCCCTTCACTGGAAGCTTTGTTACTCATTCTGTTTGCTTTCATACTTTCAAATGCTGTCTTTTTATTTTTGGTGGTATTTTTTTTTTCTCTTTCTCAGGTGTAACATGCCACATAGCTTAGATTTTTTTCGAAGTTCACTTTTCCTTACTGCTTCCTAAATCCTCCCAGGTCACCAATATCCGGTATCTTCGCTTCTCCAGAGTTCTTCCACAGATTCTGTTGCTGACATGACTTGAAGTATCCATTACTCATCTGCTCTCCTGGAGTTGCTGGTGTACATCTGGGCTGCTCTTGCACTGTTCTCTGTAATGAACTCCCACTTCCGGATTTAGATTTTTACTGCTAAAAGCACATTTATTACACAGTAATATAACAGCTATTCAGACTAATGTATGCGCTAATAAGTAATTAATTAGAAAGCAATGGTCTAATATGAAGTTCTATCAAAACTATAAATATTCATTACTAATTAATAGTTCATAACCACCTCAAATTCTTTTTGGGATTAGGTGGGATGTAAATTATAAATGAATGTGTAAATAGACTAGTAGAGTAAATCTGCTTTGAATTATGGCTTTGGTAAGTTAGCAAATTATTCAGAAATGATCCCCCAAATTAAAAATATGCATATGTCTTACCAAACACAGGTAGAGAAACCTAAGATGATCTTTGTGTATGTGTAAATTTCACAGGTTCTCTGCAAGCTTCTCTGAGTTTCAAATGTCCTTTTTTTTAATTGAAATTTTATTCTTCTCAACCCTCTCCTACTTCGTATCTCCCTGATAGAAGCAGTCACTAGGGAAGCATAGTGATTCTATACCCACATAATAGTAAGATAATTACTATGTATTATAACTATTAGGTTTATATAATATCAGGGAAATTAAAGATAATGGTGAAAATTTTCAGTTATTCTGAATACATACATTTTTCAAGATCAACTGGAATTTATTTCTCAAGAGAATAATTATTTTTGAAGTAATTCTAAGACCACCAAATGAATATTCTTATTCATAAAATAAAAAACTAAAGTTTAACATTTTTGTATGATCCAAATATATTCAGCATTCTGGCAGTATATTGAAACCTAATAGGTTTTTTCACCATTAACTTTCATGTAGGAACTTAATCATAGTCTTATTCATTTTAATATCATATCTTTTTTCCATGGAGCACAAAGAACTTACAGTAGTCAAGTGTTAAGTCTGCATATTATTATTAAATGTCCAAAGAATGAGAATACCTGTTTATTAAAGCTGTCATTTCCAATAGATTAAAAAAATTTAATCCTCAAATTTTAAGCAACATTTTACAGTTTAATACTTTTTGCCCCCAAAATATCCTCTTTTAAATGTTTCAATGTGGTTTTAGATATATTTAGAATAAATGAATTTATACCAAATAAAGTCATTATTGTCTTGTGAATCCTAAATGTTGGGATATGCTGAGGCAATAGTGGATCAAAATTACATTCATCTAGTTTGGTTATTATAAGGGCCTCTCCTCTAGTTTCCTAAAAATGAAAACAACTATGGAACCTATCTGTCTCTATTAAGTATTGCTGTTATCCATAAGGCCATTTAAATGTCTCCCTGGAACAGTATCTGGTGAGGGATTTTTTTATTTTTATTTTTAGTTTTAGTTTTTGATAGAGAGAGTAGGTAACTGGAGCCATGGTTAAACACTGCTTTTTCTCCCTAGGGCGATTTCACTATTGGAGTATATAAAAGCCAATTAACCCTCCCTCCCTCACTTTCTGCTACTTAAATGGAACGTAAACAATTAGAAAATACTGCCAATGGTTGAGGATGATAGGCCTGAGTTTAGGAGGAGTAGGTTGATGTAGAAATGTCACAGAGATTAGAGTGATCTTTGAATCTCATTATTTGAATTTTGATTGGTGAACAGCTCTGAACCTTGTTTTAGAGAACCTGAGATTTTTGGTTGTTGACATGATATTTGATTAGGAATTGAGGTAACCTAGTGGTGCAAAGCCATCCCTGTAGATCATGATAATACAACATAGCAGGTTAATGTGGGTCTCACCTCTGCTGATGGAAAACCTATACTGTGACCTGGCAACAAAGCAAATGAGCATTTTGATTTGAGTGCTTTTTTATATTTGTATTTCACTATTGTGTTTTCCCCCTATTTTAGGATTTTTGGGGGACTTATTTTAGATATCAAAAGAAAAGCTCCATACTTCTGGAGTGACTTCACAGATGCTTTCAGCCTGCAGTGCTTAGCATCTTTTCTATTTCTCTACTGCGCGTGTATGTCTCCTGTCATCACATTTGGAGGACTGCTGGGAGAAGCAACTGAAGGGCGTATAGTATGTATTACGCTTTTCTCTGAACTTTGAAACTTAATCCATTTTTAGGATTCATAGTTAGATAAGTGAGCATTTTATTTTGGATTCCTTTATGAGGAGAGATTTAATAGATGGTCTGGCAGATAAACTTCATATGAATTTTCTGCACGGCTAGTGGAATTGGTAATCTGGGTGTGGAATATCTCATAACAACTAGTTCTGAGTCTTATACAAGGTTCTGATCTGATGCCGTTCCTTTTCGCCCCCAATCCTAGCCTAGCTTTAGGCTCGGTTTTTACCTCATGAGATGACCATTTCCCATATACCCAGGTCATGTTTCTGACCAGACATTAATCCTGAATATATTTAAACTTTTGGTAAGGCAACAGAAACATAAGATAGGAAGGTGGAGAGGACACCTCTCCATTTGCTACCATTCATTTTCTGCTTACTGTTGGCCTGTTTTCTCATGTTCCTACCCCACGTCCTGCCCAGGATTGCTAGACTTGTCATAATGAAGGAAAAAGTACATACCCATGTATTTTAAACATTTTCTCCCTAGTTACTATGGATGTATGTACAGCTTAGGTAATGGAACCATTTATATCTCTACACAGAGTGCAATCGAATCTCTCTTTGGAGCATCCATGACCGGGATAGCCTATTCTCTCTTTGGTGGACAGCCTCTTACCATATTAGGCAGTACAGGACCAGTTTTGGTGTTTGAAAAGATTTTGTTTAAATTTTGCAAGTAAGTGTTATGTACTCTTGGCCCTTAGCCCCTTTCTTTTTCTTTACTGTATTTATACTTCTCCCAACATCACTTTTGGAGGACTGTTGGGAGAGGTGGAAGTGGCTGATTTGATTCAGTTTGTCATTTTTGTCTCTTCATGGAAATAGAGGAAAAGTAAAAGATTTGTGTATATTGTTATTTAATCTTTATAAAAAGCAGGATTCAGTTCTAGGCACTAAGAAACTCCTTTTAGTTTTGTCCCCTTAGATTTTCCCTTTAGACCAAGTCTTGAGTTTAGATACTCATGGGATGTGAAGTTTATTTACTTACTTCCTGAATTACCCTTATTTTCATTTATTTAAATAGTGTCAAGCTGTTAAATGACCTTCTTTCCACTGTTCTTTCCTTTTCCTCCTCCTAGAGAATATGGGCTGTCATACCTATCTTTAAGAGCTAGTATTGGACTTTGGACCGCAACCCTATGTATCATACTTGTGGCCACTGATGCAAGTTCTCTTGTCTGCTATATCACCCGATTTACTGAAGAAGCTTTTGCTTCCCTAATTTGCATCATTTTCATTTATGAAGCCCTGGAGAAGTTGTTTGAGCTCAGTGAAGCATATCCAATCAACATGCATAATGATTTGGAACTGCTGACACAATACTCGTAAGTACCATTTCCCCTGTTGGCTGGGGCCTTTCTTTTTACAAATATTGCTATTGTTATAAGAAATATGAGGAACTTACTCAGCAGAGAATGTGCCTTAAGTTGATTCATGACCTAGATTCTGGACTTTCAGAGCTGAACAGGATTTTAAAAGTCATCTAATCAGCCACTCATCTGATATTTATGTTCTCGTTATACCATCTCTGCCAAGAATATCTTTTTAAAGTTCTATTATTTATCAAGTATTCTCTAAAAGAAGGAGATAATGAACCAAGTCAATTTTAATACACACAATTTTACTTTCATAAAACATATATGTTTTGATTTTTCTTCTGGGTCTTTTCAATTTACTGTAATCCAAAGAAACACAGTAATGAAAATGTAAGATTTCAGATTTAGAGCAGTGAGGTAAAGGAGACTCATTGGGTCTCTAGCTGACACTAGCTTGACATTTGAAAGTGTGATAAGAACAAATCACTGAGTTTAATTTTGGTTTTGGAACTTGTAGCATTTGTGATGAAAATATTCAGGTATTACTTGTTGAAGGTGATATTACAGTTAGAGACTAAAAATGAGATTGGCCCTATTGCTGCTCTTTGTAGTTTTGGTGTGCCAGCAGTTTGGAGTTTGTCTAAGGCTTTGTCTGCAGACTATATGTGGCCATTAAATGACTCTTTTGTTTAATTTTAGAATTTTTTTGTTGCATTTATGCATAGATTTTTATGCAGCAAATATTTGAAGCAATATATTTTTTATCAGACTGTTAAAACCTCTGCATCATCCATCAATGCTTTTCCTATAAACTGTTTAGATATGGCCTCAAACCCTTTGAAAAATCTTTATCTTTATCTACTAATAGAAGTTTAAATTGTTTAAATTAGACCAAAATAGTACTATGTTATAACTTCAATTAGAATGATGTAATGATACAATGTTGAAAATAATAATTTTTTAGTACTCTGACTTTTTGTTTTTGGTCTTTAGAGATAGCATTAGACAGTGCACCTCCTTTTTTTGACAAGAAAAATCAAAGTGGAAATGTATAATAACTTTCCCATTCAAAGCCAATAGAGTGTTGTAAACACGATTAAGAAGGGACTATGGAGGCTAGGAAGCAGGCAGATGGGAAGAATGGTTTGATCAGAACCAGGGATACATGCCATTTCATTTATCTCTCGAAAAGAGTGTGTCACTGAACTTGGATATCCATACGAGGATATATAATTATCTCTGGTTGGATTTTCAAGCCTACTACATGCCAGGGACTATGGAGGTGCTAGGGAAATCCTGATGAATAATAGTCTGTCCTCAATGAGTTTCTAGTTTAGTAGGGAATGTAGACAAACAGACAACATAATGAGATGAGTGCTGTGTTGAGAGGTTGGTATAGAATGCTACGGTACCGCATTAGAAGATCACCTAACTTATATTTAGGATTCAGAGAAGGCTTCCTGGAGGAAGCGACATAGAACAAAAAATCAGTAGGGGTTAGGAAGGTTCTAAGGAATAGGGTAGAAAGTAGTAGCTCAGAGGGCGTGCACAGGCCCCAATGCAGGAGATTCATTAAGGCTTTGAGGTATTTACCAAAAGTCATATAGATAGTGGTAAAATAAAAAATTAAATTCTTTTCTGCACAAAACATTTACTCTGTTTCATTCAGTCCACATGACACTTTCAGTGGCTTTCTTGTCATTGTGATCTTTTCACACTAAATCAGTTTTTAAGTCATTATACTAATGCTCATCTTTGGATGTTGCTGGCCTCATAATTTTATAGGTTTTATTAGAACAATTCCTATAAAATATTATAGCTAGGACATAATATGTCTCAGATTGTGATCTTTGAAAACTAAATATGTATATAATACCACATATTTTGTACAGGTATAAGATATTGGAGAAAGGGTGTCATGTTTAGGATCTACATTTCAGATATCCTTTATACTTGGGCTTCTTATATTCAGATTTCTTTAAATTCATAATTTAACAACCAGATAACAAAATGTCTTTGATTTTTAAAAAGATTTTCCTAGCTCCTCTGGCATCCTAACCTTATAATGTGGTAATATGTAGACCTTATATTTGAAGATATAAGCTTTTCTTTCATTGTGCCAAGAGCAAGTGTCAAGATAATCTATTTAGTTTTGAGAATATATACGTTATACCAGATGATCAAGCTGAATATGTCAAGTTAGCAATAAGTAATGAGATTGTGGGAACAATTTTTTCTTGGTTGCTTTGATTTTAGGAAATGGCAAAAATAGAATGAAGAGTTCTGCTTGTGTAAAATGAAATATTCCTTCAATGTATAGTAATAACCTAAAATTCTTAAAGATGGCTAGCTAAAGAAAGATTAAGGATCCATTTCAGTGTTTTGCAACTGGTTGGACCAAAGCAAAGTACAGGGTCTATTTCTCTTGTTTCTAATATATAAATAGAGAGAGAGACTAAAGTTCAATAAAATATAATGATTACCAAGCTGTTGAAGGAGAGATCTCACTACTTGGTTAGGAAAAATGTTTGTTTTTGTTTTTATTTTTTCTATGTCTTTTTTGTTTTCTCCAACACTCAGCCTTCTACATAACCCAAGATAGTGATCTGTTTTGAATAAATGTTATTTACTAACTGACATTCTCATAGAAGAATACCCTCTTTCTCATCCCCTTTACTAGATTTGAACTTCCCTTAAAGTATTAATAGAAAACACGTAATAATTTTACCTCCCATAGTCCCTGCATAATACTGTATACAAGGTTAAGTGATAACATGTATTGAATAATAGAACATGTTGCAAAATAATTGATATCACCTGGCCAATCTTGTTTGGCAAGGAGAGACAATTGTGCTTGTTTACATTATCTTTACAGTACTATTCAAGATTTCAGCTAGAAGTTTTGAATAAATTTGACACATTATGGGAAGCTTGCCATGGGATAAAGATATATAAATTTGGATTCATAAAACTAGTTCTGATTGAAAATTTAGACAGGGTACTAATATGGTGAAGAAATCATCTGGAGGAACCCAGAGAAGCAGGTCTGCAATTTATAGCAGAACTCCAAAAGTAGACCAGAGAAGTGAGGAGAAAGAAAAGGAAAGGAAAGTTATCATAGCTCATGGACATTTTAGCACTCACTAGTCAAAAAATAAAGAATGAAACAGATTTTTAAAAACCTCTGTGCTTTAACTTTTTTTTAATCACATTTTTGCTACATATACACTTGACTAAATTTATCGCAATTTCTTGCAACACAACTTTGTAATTATATTTTTATGCATTTATTCAAATAATATCTGTATACCTCCACTACCTCCACTAGATTAATCTTAATAATGGTAGGTCATGACTATTAGGCACTCCTTTGTACCCACTGTACCTAACAAAGTGCTTGGAACATATTATAATAATATGGACATGTTTGTTCATATTTTTACATTTCTGAAAATTCTTCTTACAACCGTTATGTACATTTGACATAAAGATCCCCTCCAACAAGCTGATTTTTAGAAAGTAAATAATCTGACAGCTTAGAATCAAATGAACACAAGAATGGCACTCAAGGAATGATTATTCAATAAATAAACTTCTAACAACACACTTCATTCTTGGTTCTTGACCCAAACATTTGCTAAACTTTTCTGTTCCTGCTTTTGAACTAAATTTTTATTTTAATGATAAAGTGTTTTCAGTAGCAGTAATATCCAATATAATAGTTTATTATTTACTTGTTTTATTCTCACTGTCCCTAATGGATTAGGAGCGTTTTGTGGACAGACTTAGTGTCTCTTTATCATTCTGCCTTCAGAGAGCTAGGTAGACAGCAATAACCTTTTGTTGTGTCCTTTAACGATGTTATCCTTCATACACATTTTCAGCTACCATTTTCCTTTTCTGTGACCATGGTTTTGAATTACAGATCTTAAATAGAATTATCTTTCATATGTTCTTATCTATGAAAAAGCAGCAATTTACATGGGCACCCAATATTAGAGAGTGCTAAGCAGTTATTGGTGGTTTCTCAGTTTCTTCTTTAAAGATGCATTGAATAGCTACTGTTATGTGGCCATATTTTGGTGAGATGTGATGACTATTCTCAGAGTTCACAGTCTTTGAAGTACTGACCTCATTTCTCTTTGCTTCCTGAATTGACCTAGATTAAAGGATATATTCTGAAATATTTAAAGTGAAATGTGATAATGTTTTAATTTACATTAAAATACCTTAGCATAGACACTGTGGTAAGAAATGTATGTTAGGTTAAGTTATAACCATGGGCAACTAGAATTCTGATCAGGAGTCCAAACTCCAGGAGTGGTTAGTTAGCATTAAAGCAGAGAAGCTACACTGTAGAAAAGCTACTACAAACCCTGTGGTTATTAGCCACATCCCAGTTCTACACCGAGGCTTTGCTGAATGTCAGGAATGGATTTTCACTTGAAAAATTACTAACTTGTTAATCAATATACTGAAATGTATTGGTAAAATTAAAAGTATTCAAGATATGTGGATTGAATGTGATATTTCTAATCTTGCCAGAAGACAATATAAGACTCTAGCAAGTGAATCATGTAGTCTCAACTCCTAGGGATGCAAGGCTTAATTTATAGCTGATCCTGTGTCCAGTCATTTTTGGTGACTGATGTCACTAAAACTGTACCAGAATCCTGAGTAGTAATATTGTCATGTCATTCTTGAATGAACCTTTCACGCAAGATGAAGTCAAAGTACACAGAATAAGAGAGGTAGACCTTCAATGAGCTGACAAAACAGGTATAGGAAGAGCTTTTCCCACATTTCCCAATAAAAGGTTGTTTAATACATATAATCTGTATGTGTCATTGAAAAAATAGTACTCCTCATCTTTCCCTTTCTGAGACACATTGGTACATAATTTGCCAATAGTCTGTGAGATCATACAACTTTTTAATATTTTTTCCAACTTCCAGAATTTTAAAATTTCTCTAAAACACTCTTTTCAACCACTGATACATATAACATCAGTGAAAAGAAGAAGTTCAGATAGGCAACAAAGTTGTTTTCTTTAAGGAAGTATTCATAATAAAATCTTCTTCCAAATATTTCACCGGCTTTTTATATCCTTTAAAACTCATTGTAAATGAAAAATATAATTAATAATAAAGACATATAGATATTTGAGTAGATAGAAATACATAGCTGTAAAAAGTTATGAACCATTGTGCTAGTAACTGCCTTGCGATTTCAGTTTCTAAAACATCAGTTAAAATAAATTCAGACTTCACTAAAGTTTTAATTCCAGAGAAAGTAGCATTGTTTTCAAAGTCCTTCTGAATATTTCACTTTATATTTACTGAAATCTTGTGGAGCAGATAAGGTCTGTTTTATAGAACAAGTTAATGAGTTATGACTTACCAATAAGCAAATGAAACATAGTGAAGGATAGAACCCACCTTTTTTTTTCAGTGTAAGGCTTATTCTAATTAGGTGGTGTAATCTCTTTCTACCATTCAAATTTATCTCACCCATTGGGTTGGGTATATTGCCATAGATTCTTTATGAGATTAATGTAATGCCAGTATTGGCACTTTGTATATGATTCGATAACTTTACTCAAGATATCTGCCATTCCTATTGGCTAATTTTGGCCAAAGTATTCTCCTTCATGTAAGATGTTGATGCATCATTCATTTATCTCTGCTGGATGTTTCAAATGTCATTGCTACATACTTTATAGTATCAGTCATGCTAAATGAATGCTTAGAGACATTGCTAATAATTTGTTTTAATGGAAGAAACATCTCCCTTTAATCATAGAAATTAATATGTTAGTTGCTGTGAACATCATTCTTACTAGATATTTATATAATAGATCTAGCCAAATTCAGTTAGCTTAGCATATTTTTATGTTTATAAATGCAATTCTTGATAATATAAGGTATTTCACTTATGCATTCTACATTTATTACTTAACACATGGGAAAGCATCAAGTAAAGAAGTATATATACAACTCTGGAAAAGGAAGTTTACTTTGTAAAAGCCTTCTATGATTGTAGCTCTCAGTTGCAGGCAAAACAATTTTTATATACCACCCCCCAAAAAACTATCATTATTATTACTCTCTCTGTAAGACTATTAAAATATTATTAGAAGGATCACAAAATATTGTCTACAAAGAAATGCTCATTGCCCTTATCAAGGAACTTTGCATCCAGGCAAGTTCTTCTGCTACTCACCCCACTGTATCACTCATCTCTTCATTACACAGATATCTACTACCTTCATGGTCTATCAGAACTTGCTCTAAAGATAATTAGTAAGAAGATTATTTATTTCTTCCAAAAATTTCACATTTTGATACCTAAATGATTGAAGTACCCATGGTAGAATTTTCTTTTCAATCATAAAAGCACATTTTTGGGAGACAGCAGGGATGTTCCTACCCACTTTGAAATCATATCACTGAATGTTATGGGCTGAGTTGTGTCCCTCCCAGATTCATGTGTTGAAGACCTAACCCTCAGTACCTCAGAATGTGACTGTGTTTGGAAATAGGGTCTTTAAAGAAATGATTAATATTAAGTTGGGTCACATGAGGGAGGTTCTAATCCAATCCGATTGTTATCCTTGTAAGAAGAGAAAATGTGGGCATACACAGAGACACTAGGGATGTGTGCATACAAAGAAAATACCCTGTGAGGACACAGTAAGGGGGTGGGCATCTGCCAGCCAAGGAGAGAGGCCTCAGAGAAGATCAACCCTGTCAGCACCACGATCCTGGACTTCAGACTCCCGAACTGTGAAAAAAGAAATTTCTGTTGTCTAAACCAGCCTGACTGTGGTATTTTGTTCTGGTAGGCCTAGTGAACTAATACACTAGAAAAATGCTTATAGTTTAGTCCTATTTATGTTAAGAGTTATGAGCAAACTCTTACAACTCTTTCCCCTCCGTTAATGGCAATCCCATCCTTTCAGCTATGTTTGTCCACTCTCTTTCTCACACATCCAGATTTCCCAGCAAATTCTAGCAGATCTCTACATAGAATTTGAACACTTTTTACCACCCTCTCTACCTTCATAATCTCTTGTCTAGATTATTGCAATTACCTTCTAACTGGTGTTCTTAATTTTACACTTGCTCTTCCAGAAATAGTTCTCTACAAAGCAGCCAGAATTATTCTTTTAAAACTCAAGTCAGATCATGTCACTGCTTCTCAAAGCCCACTGGTGGCTTCCCATGACCTTCAAGGTGTTGCTTCATCTATTCCTGGTACCTCTCTGCCGTCTCCTTCTGCTGCTTTACTCCTCTGCTCTGGCCACACTGATCTGACCTCCTTGCCCTTCCTTAAACACACTCAGCATGTTTCTGACCCTAGACCTTCACCTGGCTTTTTTTTTCCCCCAGAATATTAACAAGGGTACAAACTCTTTGGTTACATATATTGCCTTTTCACTGCCTGAGTCAAAGCTATAGGCATGCCCGACTCCCAGACAGTGCACACTGTACCCATTCAGTGTGAATTTATCCATTCCCTCCCCTCCCACTTGCCCAACACCCGATGAATGTTACTTCCATACGTGCACGTAAGTATTGATCAATCAGTACCAATTTAATGGTGAGTACATGTGGTGCTTGTTTTTCCATTCTTGTGATAACTTAGAAGAATGGGCTCCAGCTCCATCCAGGATAATACAAGAGGTTCACGATTTTTTATGGCTGAGTAGTACTCCATGGTATACATATACCACATTTTATTAATCCACTCATATATTGACGGGCACTTGCATTGGTTCCACATCTTTGCAATTATGAATTGTGCTACTCTGAACATTCAAGTGCAGATGTCTTTTTTATAGAATGTCTTTTTTTCCTTTGGGTAAATACCCAGTAGTGGGATTGCTGGGTCAAATGGTAGTTCTACTTTTAGTTCTCTGAGGTATCTCCATACTATTTTCCATGGCTTATACTAGTTTACAGTCCCACCTACAGTGTATAAGTGTTCCTTGTTCTCTGCATCTACACCAGCATCTATTGTTTTGGGACTTTCTGATAAAAGCCATTCACACTGGTGTTATGTAATCTCTCATTGTGGTTTTGATTTGCATTTCTCTGATGATTAGTGACGTTGAGTGTTTTTTCATATGTTTATTGGCCATTGGTCTACCTTCTTTTGAGAACCTTCTGTTCATGTCTTTTGTTCACTTTTTAATGGTGTTATTTGATTTTTTTTCTTGCTGATTTGCTGAGTTCTTTGTAGATTTTGGTTATTAACCCTTTATTGGATGTATAACATGTGAATATTTTCTCTCATTCTGTAGATTGTCTATTTGCTCTGTTGATTATTTGGCTATGCAGAAACTTTTTAATTTAATCAAGTCCCATTTATATTGCCATGTGAACTCTGACAAAGTAAACAGCAATATACACTGGGGAAAAGAATCCCTATTCAATAAATGGTGCCAGGAAAATTGGATAGCCACATGTAGAAAATTGAAACAGGATCCATCTCTCTTTACTATTCACAAAAATTAATTCAAGATGGATGACAGATTTCAATCTAAGACATGAAACCGTAAGAATTCTAGAAGAAAATGTTGGAAAAAGTCTTCTAGACATCAGCCTTGGCAAAAAATTTTTGAAGAGGCCTAGATAAAGAATTTATGATGAAGACTCCAAGAGCAATCTTAGAAACAAGAAAAATCATATTCCAATCTCTCTGTGTCCTTACCATCACATAGCATTTTGCTCGTGTGCAGTGGTACCTCTAATTATCAACCTATTATCCGTCTCCCCCCTAGAGTGAAGGGACCTTCAGGGTAGGGGATTTAGTCTGCTTTGATCATTGCTTTTGCAGTGCCAAAATTCCTGGCACAGGTAAATGTTCAATAAATATTTGTTAAATAAATGAATGAATGTTGAATGACTATCACCTCTACTTAGACTGAAAAACAAATGGAGGCTCTAAAGGGTTTATAGCTTGCCCAAGTGGAAGAACTAAAGTAAACCCCAAGACAGCTAACACTTCATTGAAGACTTTTGATATTGAACTGCATTGTAGGTCAATGGTTGTACAAAGTAATTTTATGATTAATATTTGGAATATAGGAAAGTTTACATAAATTATTAATGTACTTAGATCTCAAATATTATCTTCAAGCAGTTTTAAATTTCTAACAGGAAATAAAAGGATAGAAATAGAGAGATTTAAAATATAATTAAAATAATATTATAATTGTGAAGTAAAATAGATATTTTAGAGCTTATTAGAGCATAACAGTGCTTATTTTGATTATAATAATTCCTCATTTATAGGTATGTGACAAGAAAGGGAAAAATTTCTTGTCCAGAGATGTTTTGCTGCATCACATTAAAGCCCCACTTCACCTTGTTCTTTTAAGAAGGTTGGTAATAACTTGGCTTAAAAGGCTATGCCATTATCCTAGTTAGTGGCCTTTGTTAAGCCCCTAAGAACAGCCTTCTAGATACAATGTCTTAACTTCAAAAAAAAGAAAAAGAAAGGAAAAAAAATCAAACAAACAAAAAACAAAACAAAAAACCCAAACAAACAAAAAACACACATAGGAAGGACATGGCAAATGTATAGGGAATAAGTCTGAAAGTATTATATCAAACTCACAATACTTTGGGGATAAAAGAAAGCGTTGTGAAAGGGTTCACCTTGATGGTAAAGGAGACCTTTTACTTTTTATTCTTTGTATATTTTGAATTGTTGAACTGCCATTGTATACATGTATTATTTTATAATTTCTTTCTAAAATTGAGTTTCATGCTAGGAAATTCAAATCCTATGACAAACCATAGGATTAACTAATTTGGGCCAAGTAATGCTCTTCAAATCAGTTCCCATGTAACAAAATTTACTTTGTAATTCAGAAAAATAGAAACCTACAAAATTCAGAAGTAGAATAGGCAAAATGTTTAAGGAATAATGAGTAGATTTGCCATTCTGTTCATATATTCATTTACTCATTCACTTATGTGGATAATTCCTTCAATATCCACTGATCTTCCTTGTATGTATTAGCACTGACGGTATAAAAATGAATAAGATTTGGTTGCCACTCTCTAGGAGCTTAGTGATTATCAGACAAGGTCTAGAGATGTCCTTTGGACATAACAGCTGCTCAAATAGTATTTGTTGACCTGTAAGTGAAGGGGGAGGCAACATAATCAAATAATTATAGTGTGATACAATAAGAACTGTACTATACAGATGTATGTATAATGGCCTTGGGGAAGAAGTAGCCAACTACCCCGGGGGAGCTCAGAAGCATTCACAGAGGCAAGAAACCCAAAGTTGTCTTTTCACCTCTGTTGTACCTGCCGCTTGAATTTATTGTGTGTGGCATATCTATGTTTCTCTGTCTCTCTCCTTGTACCTGTGAATTCCCCATGAGCAGGTCATCACTGGAGTGGATGGTAGTTAGGTAGATAGAATGGATCCCTGGGGACCAACTGGTAGAGAGCCTTAAAATTTGAAATAAGTTTTAACTGGTTCAAAGGTCACTGGGGATGATGACAAGGCTCTGGGAAGAACTATGGACAACAGGTTAAAAGGTGATCCCAGGAAGTGAAGTAAGGAACAATAACCCAGGTATGAAATATTTATGTCCTGACTATTGCCTGAGGCAATGGTAATGGGAAGAAAGCAAAAAACTGGGAAAGAAGAAAAATGAAAATTGCTAAGGCTTGCTTCATTCATTCAGTAATTAAATAATAATGGAATGTCCTTTAGTTTCTAGGAGCTACGGCAAAAACTTTGCATATATGACTTCATGTAAACCTCAGGATAACTTTTTGGGGCAAGTATTACCCTGCTTTACAGATGACCAATCTAGGGCTTCAATAAGTTAAATAATTTGCCCAATATCACATAGACAATGAATGGTAAAAGAGGGTCAAACCCAGGTCCATTTTGTCTTAAAGCTCATGAACTTTCTCCTATGACATAGTAAAGTAAAAATAATAGTAAAGGATTACAGTAATTGTAACTCCTTAAAGGCAAGAACTATCATAGATTTCTGTGCATCTCTAATAGGACTTAGCACAGTACACTGTTCAAAATAATTTTAAATTGTATCAGTCAATGAAAAAACAAGGTTGCTTATTTTGTGCTAAGTACTTGGGTGAAAAAATGACAACATAGATGGGGTCCCCACCCTCATGGAACTCACTGTCTATTGAAAGAGTCAGACATTAAATATTACACACTGAGTCTTTAATTACAGTTGACATAAGTGCTATCAGACAAAGGTATAAAGTGCCAAGAGAGTGAGAAATATTTCCAAGGTTATATATTTAGAGGTTAAGGAGAAGATATATCTATTTGAATGGAGATGAAATTCAGATGAGAAAATGTTTAATAATTTAATGGAGAAACTTTTTATATTTTTAGTATTATCTAGTTGTGGTAGTGTTTTATAAAGTTATGCTGCATATTTTCGAAAAGCTATTTTCCTCATAATATGATATAGTAATAGGTTTGAATGATATGGTAGAGAGAAATGTATAAGTACTTAGCAAATCTC
Organism: Avahi laniger; assembly: GCA_963575035.1. Classification (NCBI taxonomy): domain Eukaryota; kingdom Metazoa; phylum Chordata; class Mammalia; order Primates; family Indriidae; genus Avahi; species Avahi laniger. The sequence goes on along the minus strand of CAUYSK010013398.1, from coordinate 138,728 downwards.
ATCTAAGAATAAAATCCAGAATATGGAAATAGACGAATTCATAAATGACTTGATCCTGTACTATTTAAATAGTCATCTTAATAGGAGCTTATTAAATGTTTAATAGTAGAAGAATGAGCAAGTAAGCTATGTTGTATCCCTTAAAAAGGACGGTGGTGAAGGGTAATATAGCAACATGGCAAATGCTTATATTATAGTGCTATATAAAAAAAGATAAAAACATTGTATGCTCATAAAAATATGTTGAAAATATATATAAGAACTATGTTGAAAATATACATAAGAACTACTGAAAGAAATATACCAAAAAATTATAGCAACTATGGTGGAAAGACTATGAGAAGTTTTTTCTTCTTTTATAAACATTCTGTAGTGTGGTTTTATTACTTTTGCAATTTTCAAAAAGAATAATCATAAAAAACATGTTTGGCTTCTACAGATAGATCAGGATTCTCTGATTTTATGTTTTATGTTAATACCTAACTTGCTACACAGCACTCTGGGAGCTAATTTAGTCAATTAAAAGACTTGGAAAAAAAATGAACCACAAACCATTATTGCTCAGTGCACACAGGAAGGTACTATTAATAACTACAAAGGCAAAAGGAGAGCATCTGCAACCCAGGGACTAAAATTAGTAATAATGTTGAAGGGAGTTGTCCCAAATTATGTTTTCCAGAAGACAGCCACAGGCTTTTCTTGTGTAAGGAAGACCAATCACCTCTATTAGCCTTGAAGCAAAAGCAAAGACTTCAGAATGAGGGCATTTAATTATAATGTTTATCTAATCACTCTGTAGCCATTTATATAAACAAGATGTCTTAGAGCACTAGCTATTCTGTAGACAGTAAAGGCTACTAGGGGATGTATTTCGTAAAAAGTATATTTTAAGCCAAACAATCCAATATCACAAGTCAAAATTATTGGCGTTCAAGCACATCCAATAAAGTGCTTATAACAAGAATCTATGCAGAACCTAAAAAAATCATTAAGAAAAAAACCAAACAATCCCATCAATAAATGGACAAAGGACATGAACAGAAACTTTTCAAAAGAAGACAGACTAATGGCCAGCAAACATATAAAAAAAAATGCTCAGCATCTCTAATCATTATGGAAATGCAAATCAAAACCACAATGAGATATCACCTACCTCCAGTGAGAATGGCCTTTATCAAAAAGTCCCAAAACAATAAATGCTGGCATAGATACCTCAAAGAGCTAAAGATAGATATACCATTTGATCCAGCAATCCCACCACTAGGCACCTACTCAAAGGAACAAAAGGCATTCTATAATAAAAACATATGCACTTGAATGTTTATAGCAGCACAATTCACAATTGTAAGGATGTGGAAACAACCCAAGTGCCCTTCAATCCATGAGTGGATTAAGAAAATGTAGTATATGTATACTATGGAATACCACACTCAATTACAAAAAACAATGGTGATCTAGCACCTCTTATATTATCCTGGATAGAGCTTGAGCCCATCCTTCGAAGTGAGATATCACAAGAATGGAAAAATAAACACCACATGTACTTGCCATCAAATTGGTACTAACTGATCAACACTAAGGTGCTCACATGGTAGTAATATTCATTGAGTGTCAGTCAGGTGTGGGGGTGGGGCTGGGTAAACTCACAACTAATAGATGTGATGTGCACTGTAAGGGCGAAGGGCACACCTCCAGCCCTGGCTTGGGTGAGGCAAAGTCATTACTTGTAACCAAAATGTTTGTACACCCATAATATCTTAAAATAAAAAAAAAAGTGAAGAGAAATGTGAATACCGTTCTTTCTTCTGCTTTATGATTGTTAGATTTTTTAATCCATGAGCTTGTAACGGTAACAATAGCGAATAACCATAATGATGATACTTAACACCTAATTAGTTTTTACTTATGCCAGGCCCTGCTCTAGGTACTTTTACATATATTAACTCATTTTACCTCATAATAAATTCAAGAGGTTGATTACTATCATTATCTCCACTTTACAGATAAGGAAACTGAAACATAGAGTGGTTAAATATTAATGACTTGTACTAAGTTGCTCAGCTAAATGCTTGGATTTGAAAGGACACAGGAAATCTTGCTGGAGAATCCAGTGTCCTAAGCACCAGGCTACATTATACACCTAAAGATATTTTCTTTTTGCCTTAATACTTGTGTCTTATTGCCAGAGTCACCAGAAATTATTTTGGGTAAGATTAACAGAAGAGCTTGTTCCAACCTCATATTCCATCTCCTCAGAGTGCTGTTTCTATTTTTCTTTGCTTTGCTTTTCTCTCTCTTTTTTTTTTTTTTGCTTTTCTTTACTTTTCGTAGTTTTGACTTGGAATAATTTAGAATAAGTTCATCAGAATAGAAGAGAGACAGGAATATGGGGTTTTTTCTCATTTTATTCTTGATTTGTTTATTTAGAATATCTGCTTTCAATGTTTAAGAATATAAAAACTAAATAGCCAGAAACCTTCCTTGAGCCGTCAAGGGTTGGTACAGAGATCACGTTCAAACTTTCTACACAGTGGGAAGCCTCTGAGAAATATCTGCTGAGATTTCAGATATCAAATGCTCAGACTCAGGAAAGAACAATGATTTGCTTGGCTATACATGATATCTGTGATGTATAAAATAAATATTTTACATTAAAAACATATTTTTCCAATTTGGAATTGATTTATAGATGAATAATTTTATTAGCCAGAGGTAGCCCTGACAAGGAGGCACATAAGTGACTATCTACTTTATAGATCCAACTCTCCAAAAAATGTCTCTCCTGTGACAATCGTACATCAAATTTCTAATTTAGCACTTTCAGAAAGTCACTCTTAAAATATAAATGTAAATACCCTACCAGAAATGATTAACACATTATGCCATTGCATTCACTAAAACAGTGTGATCACTTTGGAAAGCAGAGACCATGGCCCTGAGGGAATGGTACACAGGGCAAGCAGAGTGATGGAGAAGCCATAGCACGAGGTTCAGGTGGGGCTGTGAGAACCAGGAAACTGGATGGTGAGGCTGAGGGCGGGGAGGCCGTGTTGCTGTCCTATGAAGGTAGGGCTGCAAGCCGTTTTGGAGGGATTTCTTAAAGGTGAGAGGTCCTAAAAGGGGAAGTTGGGAGGACCACAGAGTGAAATGCAGATTACTTCACTTGTTCTGGAGTCATCTCTCTCTTTTGCCTATCTTGACAGAAATGACACCAAGTTACATCTGGAGGGAGCGTATTATAGATAAAACAGCAAGAGTTTCAAGGTCAAACGGACCTGGATTCACGTCTAATACTATCAGTACCGCCTTGGATAAGTTATCAAACATCTAGTTTCTCTCATCTATAAAATATAGAAATTAAATCATTAAACTGGGAAATATAAATGCCTCCTGCAATGCATATTGTAGCTGTTTGCATACCACATCTGTATGTAGACATACAGTAGTTAGAGAAAGCATATATGTATATATATACACACACATACAGTTGTATGCGGATATATTCATATATCTACTATAGTATTAATGCTGTCTTTCCCTCTTGTTATGTTACTTCTGCAAGAAACTTGCCATACTTTTTCTGTTTTACATTCTAGATTCATGTGTATATATATATATATATATATATATATATATGTGAATAATTTTGTTTTACCAAATTTTGAGAATATGTAAATAATTTCCCATTAAACTAGTGTTAGACCTTTTTTCTCCTGAGGTAAACTAACTGACCAATATGGAGAATTCTAATTATTAGCTACCTAAAAATGTAGAATGTTTGCCACTTGATATACAGATTCAGGCAATATATTAATAATTTACTTTAACAAGAAAGAGACTCTTGCTCCTAGTGAATGATATTGGCAGTTTTTCTTTTGGTAGCACCACTATGCAATGGCCACCTGTGATAGAATTATTGGAATTCACGACAATGCTGGTTTAGGATCTGAGACAGGTCTACTGCACTTCTTTATGTTCAAATGATTTAAATCAGAAATGTAGCATATCTGTGTGCCTAGGCACATATCTAAAATAGTTGTTTTATTCTCTATAACAATTTAAATACATTTTATAATTCTAAAAGGAGACTAGATATAGCAGTGTCAACCAACCACACACATGTTCATGTGGACCTAAGTTAGTTATCCCTGACCAGTGGGTTGAAAATGTCTATGAGGAGGCCCTGAAGTTTTATGAGGCAGATCTCCAGGCTATTTTCTGCTTTCTCACGCCCACAGGCTTAGTTAGCTGGGATTCCCAGTGGGGAGGCAAAGACAGGTAGCATTTTTGTTCCTCCCATTACTGTACTCAATACACTTTTTTTTCTCGGAATCATCTCCAAGAACATTAAAATTTCAAGGAAATAGAAAATGTTTTTTCCTCACAAGGTTGGAGGTCTTGAACCTGAGCTTTGCAAGATTTATTTTTGCATTTTTTTTCAAATTCTCACAATTTATGCAGAAAACAATATTACAGAGGACCTGTCCTGGTTTTTATTTTTTTATTTCTTGCCATATGTATTATATAGCAAGAATATTTATAAGAATGAAGTAGTTGATACATATTTGTTGTCTAAGTATAATTTGGGATACAATTATACATCTTTTTATTTATGGATTAACTCTGTATCTTGTCATCTCCTAACCTACCTGGTCTTTCTGAGAATAGTAAAATATTTACCTCTTGGGACCAAGATCCTTAGTTCCAGAATATTCATAGCTTTCTGGTTCTGCTACAGGGTAAAGTTAAACTGCAAATAAGACAACATTAAGTACAATAATCTTCCTTTGCTTAACCTATCTCTTAAAGGCTATGTTTGTGTTAATAGAAAAAGACCAGAAATCGTATGCCCTACTGGTTTCTTTCCATGGTACCAGCCTTTTGCTGAGCTCTAGTTTCTTCATTTTTTAAATAGGGACAAAAATTTCTGTCCTACCACTCATAGGAATAATTTGTATATTTAATGAGATTATATCAAAGTACTTTATAACCCGTAAAACACAAGCTTGTATAATGATAGCTACTTTGTACTGAGCATCTACTAAATTCTAGGAATAGTACTGAAAGCTTTACATATATAATGGTATATCCTTTAATCCTCAAGACAACCCTGCACTGTTGTTATAATTATATTCAATGTATAATGAATGCTGAGAGGTTGGGTGATTTGCTAAGATCAAATAGCTGGAAAGGGGCAGAGTCAGAATTTAACTCAATGTTACTTCCAGATAGAGGATTTACTTTCTTTTCTACTTAGAGCTAACATGACAGCATTACTTAATGTCCTTAAGAATGGTAGGTGGCATTAAGAAAGGAGGAAATCACTGAATAACCTGCCCCTTCAGCAAAGTTGACAAAGAAAACACTCTGATAAAATCCGCGCTTATATGTTAGAACAGACCACCTGAAAACCCTTGAGCTTCATACTTTTAAAAATAGCTTTCATGTAATGTATCAAGTGTAAGGTAAAAAGTGGGAAATAGATGTTTCAGATGCAAGAAGAATATGGCACCCTATCCGAGCCAGAGGCAAGCCTAGGTTGTTCATAAGTTCCAGTCTACTCGTTATCGAGCACATACACAAGTCACAAATGACATAGAACATGAAAAACATAAGGACTTTCTTTGCTTTTGGAAAACAGATAAGAAACAACAGAAATTATCAGAAATTGCATAAAAATCACTTTTTTCATAGTAGCCAGTATGCCCCTCTTAAGCATTAAGCCAATTTCTGTTTATAACCTTAATACAGCCATATATTTACACTTTATCTGAATCTTGTCTCCCAGTAAAAACAGGGTATTTCACCACAATGGTCTTTAAATTCCATCACAAAAAAAAAAAATGTAGTTATATACCACATTTTCTAATCTTTAGAAAGTAGAATCTCTTTGCCCAATAGATAGTAGTCATTGGAATAAATAATTGCTCATGAAAGCAGCACTGCCTCAACTGCGATATGATTTGGTAGTCAAAATTCTTGTTTTTCAGTAAAAAGAAGATTTCATGTGCAGACACATTGAGCTCCTTGAGGTTTGTTTCATTGACCAATAGAGTATTTCTAAGCTGTTTCTGAGCAAACATCATAGCAGATTGGTCACAGATCTGGGGGCTTTACCGCTCATAATGGCACTGCCAGCCATAATCATTTAGCTCTCACCTCTGCGTATTATGGACAATGTCAGTACCCAACCCATCACTGACCTCTGTGTCCAAAGACTGGAACTGGGTCTTCAACCAGTGAACATTTGGCATCTTATCTTTCACAAACTTCTGCCTTCTAAACCCGGGCTCTACTGTCGTAGCCAAAGCCATACTGATCCGATTAGACCATGGCGCCACATACGCAACTCGGTTCCTGGTTTGATGGAAAGGCTGACCTTCATCCCATTCTCCCAAATGTTTTTTAACCAAAGCCCCAGGATTCTCAGTATCCTGAGAGGAGCAGTTATCGATTAGGTCCTGCTACAGCCATTGGCTTTAGCCATTGACCTGGCCTAGACACCATCCTCTGTATGTCAAAGAAAGGATCCTGGCCTAGCTGCTTTTGGAAACTTTCTACCACAGGGTGACCCAAAGTGATGTTGAGAACAAAATGCCCCTCCTTTTCATCCAGGTGCAAATAATCAGCCCTAGAGTCCAGCACCTGGAGTTGGCCAGGTTACTGTTGAGAATGAATGGACCAATCTATACAACTAGACACCATGATACTGGTTCCCAAGAGCCAAATTATCCCAAGAGTTCTTGGCAGGATGAAAATGTCACCCAATTCATCCGTTAAAAAATTTTTTAAAAAATGTGTTAGTAGTTTAAGCAGTGAGTAAATTTTTTCAAGTTATTTTATTTATTTTTTTATTTCAGAATATTACAGGGGTACAAATGTTTTGGCTACATGGATTGCTTTTGTACTGCTTGAGGCAAAGTTGTAAGTGTACCCATCACCCAGATAGTATTCAGCATGCTTGTTAGGTATGATTTCACCCATCCCCTCCACCCCTGTCCCACCTGCTTGATTTTCATTGAGTTTTACTTCCATCTGTGCACATGAGTGCTGTTCAGTTACTTCTAATTAATAGTGAGTATATGTGGTGCTTGTTTTTCCATTCTTGTGATATTTCACTGAGGAGAATGGTCTCCATTTCCATCCAGATTGTTACAAAAGAAATTAATTCATTTTTTTATGGCTGAGTAGAACTCCATGGTATACATATATACCACATTTTATTAATCCACACATGAGTTGATGGGTACTTGGGTTGATTCCACATCTTTACGATTGTGAATTGTGCTGCAATAAACATTCAAATGTAAGTGTCTTTTTGATAATATGACCTTTTTTTTTTTTTTGGTAAATACCCAGTAGTGGGATTACTGGATCAAATGGTAGGTCTATTTTTAGTTCTACTATTTTCCATAGAGGTTGTACTAGCTTGCAGTCTTACCAACAGTGTACAAGTATTCGTTTCTCTCTGCATCCACACCAGCATCTATTATTTTGGAACTTTTTAATAAAAGCAATTCTCACTGGGTGTAGCAATATCTCAATGTGGCTTTGATTTGCATTTCCCTCATGATTAGTGACTTTGACCATTTTTTTCATATGTTTATTGGCCATTAGTCTATCTTCTTTCAAAAATCTTCTGTTCATGTCGTTTGCCCACTTTTTCATGGAGTTGTTAGATTTTTTTTCTTGCTTATTTGCTTAAGTTCTTTATAGATTCTGATAATTAGCCCTTTATCGGATGAATAGCATGCAAATATTTTCTCCCATTCTTCAGGTTGTCTCTTTGCTCTGTTGATTGTTTCCTTGGCTGTGCAGAAGCTTTTTAATTTAGTCAAGTCCCGTTTATTTATTTTTGTTATTTCTGTGATTACTGTTGGGGTCTTCATCATAAATTCTTTGCCTAGGCTGATATCTAGAGGAGTTTTTCCAACATTTTCTTCTAGAATTTTAATGGTTTCATGTCTTAGGTTTAAGTCCGTTATCCATCTTGAATTAATTTTGGTGAGTGGTGAGAGGAGAATTCAGATATAAAACCATCCACATATTTCCATCTGATCTTTGACAAAGCAGACAGCAATATACAATGGGGAAAAGAATCCCTATTCAATAAATGGTGCTGGGAAAATTGGATAGCCACTTGTAGAAGATTGAAACAGGATCCATACCTCTGACCATTCACTAAATTTTCTTTTAAATAAGGATAAATTTCCTCAATGTAAGTCAAAGCATGGACATGAGCTAGAAATTTTAAGAATTTATTTTAGAATCAATTATGTCTTCAGTTTATTAGCCTACTATTCAAATGAATAGAACTCACAATTTGCTTTGGTTTTGTTACTTGGGTGAGTAAGATAACGTAAAAGAGCTGTCTTGGTGATACTGCTAAAATATAAAAATGTAATAATCTCAAATCTCTATTGATGTAGCCTTTGGTAGTAATATAAATGGGATCAAAGGGTTAATAAATCATGTTTGTTCCAAAATTCTTTTCAAATAAAAGTATCTTTTGTTATCTTACATATATATATAAACACACATATATATATACACACATACATATAGTATACACACACATCCATTTAATGTATGTATCTACTATAAAGCTAGTTCTCTTTTTTTTTTTTTTTTGAGACAGAGTCTCACTCTATTCCCCATTCTAGAGTACCATGGTATCAGCCTAGCCACGGTAACCTCAAACCACAGCAACCTCAAACTCCTGGGCTCAAGCAATCCTTCTGCCTCAGCCTCCCGAGTAGCTGGGACTACAGGCATGCACTACTATGCCAAGCTAATTTTTTCTGTATGGTTTTAGTTGTCCAGCTAATTTCATTCTATTTTTTTTGTAGAGGCGGGGTCTTGCTGTTGCTCAGTCTGGTCTCGAACTCCTGAGCTCAAACTATCAGCCCACCTCAGCCTCCCAGAGTGCTAGGATTAGTTCTTTTTTATTCTGTTACTCCTGAAAGAAATTTGGCATATTTTCTGTATTTTTGCATTTTAGTTTCCTCTTATGATCAATAAATTTACTTACACCAGATTTTCTGTGTATGAAATGTTTTCCCATCAAAATCCCATAGTGTTGGACCTTTTTTTCTGTGATAAACTAACAGAGTGATCAATTTGGGGGAATTTCACTATTAAAGGGACATACTACTCCTGACTAATAAACTGGCTTACTTAGTTAGAGGTTGGCAAGTTCAGATATGTATGAGAAGACCAGGAGCAAGACATTTGAATACCTATGATCATTCCTTTTTTCACCTAATGCTTTCTTACCTAACACTGACACAACTGTAAAATTTGAGCAAGAGATTCAGGACAAGACATTACAGATCTAATGAAAAGTTTTTTGGAGGTACCATATATATATAATATCTCAATCTCCATTTGGAGGAGGATCCGAGATCAATGTGAATATTACATTCTACTTTTTAAAATAAGTACTCATCTTTTTTCAGACTATAGAGATGCTACCAGAAGCTTTACTATTCTTACTACTTAGTCCAGTACCTGGCTATCTTCATTAAGTAAAAAAGGTTATTTCTATTAGGATTTGTCTCTGGGTCCCAAACTGGACTCAGAATCATGAGTTACACATATAAGATCAACATGCATTTCTTACATGGATGATAACATGGATTAGGTATCTGTGGTGGCTCCAGAACTTCAAGACTCACCTGTTCTGCCTACCTTTGGCAAATGCCAGATATAGGATCTTTCTACCATGATTCTTTACCACTATAGAGAGTTTGGTTCACTAACTTTTCTCAAAAGACCTCTCAGTGGTTCAAGTACTTTCCTTTAATTCCATTCCTTGAGAGCTGGGGCTACAAATGCTCTAGATGTGCCTAGATCTGATTTTTTCTCCCCCCTATCCCCCAAGTCCCTGGTAACAGCCATTCTACTCTTTACTTCCATGAGTTCAATGCTTTTAGATTCTTCATGTAAGTCAGATCACAGGGTATTTGTCTTTCTGTGCCTGGTTTATTTCATTTAACATAATGTCCTTCAGGTTCTTTCAAGTTGTCAAAATGACAGGATTTTGTTCTTTTTTAAGGCTGAAAGGTGTTCCATTGTGTGTGTATGCCACGTTTTCTTTATCCATTCATCTGCAAATATAGTTGGGTTGGTTCTATATCTTGGCTATTGTGAATAATGCCACAATGGGTATGGAAGTGCAGATATCTTTTTGACATACTGATTTAATTACCATTGGGCGTATATCCAGTAGTGGGATTGATGGATCATATGGTAGTCCTGTTTTTAATTTTTTTAGGAGCCTCTATACTGTTTTCCGTATGGCTATACTAATTTACATTCCCACCAACAATGTGCAAAGGTTACCTTTTCTCCCCAACCTTTCCAACACTTGTCTTTTTGATTATAACCATTCTAACGATTGTGAGGTGATATATCATTGTGGTTGTAATTTGCATTTCTCTCATGATTAGTGATTTTGAGTATTTTTTGATATACCATTGGCTGTTTGTATATCTTCTCTTGAGAAATGTCTATTCAGATCCTTTTACCATTTTTTTAAACCTTGTCATTTATTTTCTTACTGTTGAGTTGTTTGAGTTCCTTATATATTTTGGATATTAACTTTTATCAGATATATGGTTAGCAAATATTTTGTCCCATTACATAGGTTGTCTATTCATTCTGTTGATTGTTTCCTTGACTATGCAGTAGCTTTTTAGTTTGATTCCATCCCATTTGTCTATTTTTGCCTTTGTTGTCTGTGATTTGGGGTTCAAATCCAAAAAAAAAAAAAAATGATTGCCCAAACAAGTGCCATGGAACTTTCTCTCTCTCTCTCTCTTTTTTTTCTTTAGTAGTTGTACAGTTTCAGGTTTTTAATCCATTTCGAGTTGATTTTTGTGTATGGTGTGAAATAAGGATCTAATTTCATTCTTCTGCATGTTCCAACACCATATATTGCAGAAACTGTGCTTTCCCCATTGTATTCTTTTCCTTTGTTGAAAATCAATTGACCTTAAATGCATGGATTTATTTCTGGGCTCTCTATTCTGTTACATTGGTTTCTGTGTCTGTTTTTATGCCACTACTATATTGCTTTGATTACTATAGCTTTGTGGCATATTTTGAAGTCAGGGAGTGTGATGCCACCAGTTTTGTTTTTTTTGCTCAAGATTGCATTGGCTATTTGGAGATTTTTGTGGTTCCATACAAATTTTTTTAGGATTGCTTTTTTCTATTTCTTGCAAAAATTGTCGTTAGAATTTTGATAGAGATTGCATTGAATCTATTGATTGCTTTGGGTAGTATGGACATTTCAACAATACTAATTCTTCTAATCTATAAACACAGGATATCTTTCCATTTACTTGTGTCCTCTTCAATTTCTTTCATCAGTGTTTTATAGTTTTAAGTGTACATGTCTTTCACCTCCTTTGGGTTAAATTTATTACTAAGAACTTAATTTTTGTGGCAACTATTGCAAATGGGATTGTTTTCTTGATTTCTTTTGTGGGTAGTTTGTTATTAGTGTATAGAAATACTACAGATTTTTGTATGTTGATTTTATATCCTGCAACTTTACTGAATTTTTATTAGTTCTAACAGTTTTTTGTTGAAATATTTAGGGTTTTCTACATATAAGATCATGTCATCTGCAAATAGGGATAATTTTATTTCTTCCTTTCAAATTTAGATGCCTTTTACTTCTCTCTCTTGCCTAATGACTCTAGCTATGATTTCCAGTACTATGTTGAATAGAAGTGGTTAAAGTAGGCATCCTTGCTTTGTTCCAAATCTTAGAGGAGAAGCTTTCAACACCACCATTGAGTATGATGTCAGCTGTCAATTTGTCACATATGGCCTTTATTGTGTTGAGGTACATTCTTTCTATACTTAATTTGTTGAGAGTTTCTATTATAAAAAGATGTTGAATTTTGTGAAATGCTTTTTCTGCATCCATTGAGATGAACATATGGTTTTTGTCCTTCATTCTGTTAATGTAGTATATCACATTTATAGATTTGTGTACCTATCCTTGCATCTCTGGGATAAATCTCACTTGATCATGGTGAATGATCCTTTTAATGTGTTGTTGAATTTGTCTTGTTAGTATTTTTTCTGAAGATTTTTGCATCTAGGTTCATTGGGATATTGGCCTGTAATTTTCTTTTCTTGTAGTGCCCTATTCTGACTTTGCTATCAGAGTAATGCTGGACTCATAAAATGAGTTTGGAGGTATTCTTCTTCTTCAAATTTTTGGGAGAGTTTGAGATTGGTACTAGTTCTTCTTTAAATGTTTGGTAGAATTCAGTAGTGAAGCCATGAAGTCCTGGGCTATTTTTTGTCAGGAGGTTTTTGATGAATAATCCATCTCCTTACTTGTTGTTGGTCTGTTCAGATATTTTATTTCTTCATGATTCAGTCTTGGTAGGTTGTATGTGCCTAGGAATTTGTCCATTTCTTCTAGGTTACCCAACTTGTTGGTCTGTAATTATTTATAGCAGTCTTTTATGATCCCATGTATTTATGTAGCATTAGTTGTAATGTTTCCTCTTTCATTTCTGATTTTATTTATTTGAGTCTTCTTTTTCTCTTAGTCTAACTCAAGATTTGATTATTTTATCTTTTCAGAAAACCAACTTTTAGTTTTGTTAATCTGTTCTATTATTTTTTAGTCTCTATTTTATTTATTTCTGCTTTGATTATTATTTCCTCCTTTCTGATAATTTTGGCCCTAGTTTCTTCTTATTTTTCTAGTTTCTTGAGGTGTAATGTTAGGTTATTTATTTGAAATCTTTCTTCTTTTATGGCAATAAATGTATGCATTTATTGCCATAAACTTCCTTTTTGAACTCCTTTTTCTGCATCCCACAGTTTTGATATGTTGTGTTTTCATCTTTGTCTCAAGATATTTTTTAATTTCCCTTTTAATTCCTTCATTGACCCATTTGTTGTTCAGGAGCATGTTGTTTAGTTCCCATGTATTTATGCATTTTCCAAAACTCCTCCTGTTATTGATTTCTAGTTTCATAGCATTGTGGTCAGACAAGATACTTGATATGATTTCAAGTATCATTTTGGTTAATGATATGGATTTTATATGAGGGCTGCATAAACAACATAAATCACAGAAACGAAAACCTTCTTAGTGTTTTCATTTTAATATTCAAAATACTTACTTGAGTCCCCAAAAATCAGTCTACACAGTGGGCCCTGCCTATCTCAGTCCCACACCCCATCTTTTCCACCTCCCCTTCTGTCTCAACTACACTGACACTGTTTGCTTCCTCTAGTTCACCATCTCCATGGCCCTGCCCACACTGTGTCTTACTAAATTCTGTTCCTATTTTATATCTGTTTTCCTTGAACACCCAGACTCAAAGTGTGGCTTCTCTTTTGTTTACCTTGTTAGCAGCCTAGACTTCATTATAGTACATTTCACAAACACATTCAAATAATACTGTAATAGGCTGTTCAATATTTTCTCCTACATTTAAAGAAAGCTCCCAGGATCATGTCTATCTCATTCAATACTACATTTAGCATGGTGTCTTACATGATACTCATTAACTTTTTATTGAGTTAATTGAGCATTGTGCATAATGCCTTGTTAACTAAGCTTTTAATAGATCCTTTTACTCTGTTGCCAAACATATGGAACAAAACATACTATAATCTGAGTTCTCCTGAAAGCATGGTCTAAGACAGAGGCTTGTTTGAAGGTTAATTTATTTTAGGGAGCTGAAGTGAAGAACAGGTAGAGTTACTGTTATGGACTGAGTTTCCCCCTTCCCTCCTTCCGTATGTTGAGGCCCTGACCATCATTGTTACTGTATTTGGAGATAGGGCCTTTAGCAGGTAATTAAGTTTAAGTGAAATCATTAGAGCAGAGCCCTAATCCAATAGGACTATGGCCTTATAAGAGGAGGAAAAGAGATATCTCTCTCTTTCTTCTGCACTATGTGAGGACATGGCAAGAAGGCTGCCCTCTGCAAGCCAGGAAGAGAACCCTCACCAGAACTCAACCATGCTGCCACCATGTCTCAGACTTTTATTCTACAGAACTTTAAGAAAATAAATTTCTGTTGTTTAAACCACCCAGTCTATGATATTTTGTTATGGCAGCCTTCTGGCAGACGGATACAATGATATTGGAAAGTAGACAAAGTCAGTAAGAAATTGTGTTATCTAATTGGTCATCAGCACATGTGACTGATGCTTCATTTGATAGGATCTGTAGGAAGGCTTATGAAATGCAACTTACAACTGTTTGCCTTGAGGATGAAAAAGGAAAGCATATATCTGTCAGTCTCTATCCTCCATTAGTTAAGGGTGGCAGCAGCATAAGGGCAGCAAGCAAGAAACACATGGTGCAGCTTTCAGCTCAAAATAATCCTTATGCCAAAGAGGAATATTTTGGGGTGGTTCTTCTGGTCTTCTACAATGACAAGATAAGCTGTTTCTACTGTTGAAAATAATCCAAATATCTTGGGCGTGTAATTCTAATTGTGCAGGGCATAATAAGTATAAAAGAAATAAATACTCTCTTATAATTTCCCCATGATTGCAAACATTTTTGAGTTTTTAGAAGAGAAAAAAAGAGACAAAGCGAGATATAAGAGGGACTTTGAGATAATTTGTACACACTGAAATGAGGAAGTAAATTTAGAGCTGCCACAAGAACCAATTATTTTTTCAAATACATTTTATTGTTATAAAAATAATCCATGCATATCCTGAAAAAACACAAATTTTATAGAATGATTATAATTAAAAGCACCGGTTCACTCAAAGGCTACATTTTTAACAAAGTTATTGATTATTTTTGGTGGTACCTCTAAATCTCTAAATAATATGCTTATATTACTATTTCTTGTTTTACCAATGTTAAATGTGACTAATTTACTTTTGGCCCTTATAAATATGGATTTAGCTCATTTTCTACAACCACCCACAACCTTCCTCCTCACTCTACCTCCCTTTCAATATAACTATATAACATCCTAAGTTCCATCATCCCTATAGCTACATCCCTATTGGTACAACCTCTGTAGTCATAAATAAATCAATAATCAAAAATAACATTTATAAATTTTCATTTCTTGTTCCATCAGCCGTAGACAGCACTCTTCACATTCTACCTTGTAAGAGGAGATGAATAACTCTCACCTTTCCTTCCAACTCTCTGTTCCTCCCTCTACCTCCTCATCCCTGATTCTACTGTAGTGGCTGTTAACATATATTACATTTTGTAGTCATGATTAAATGTTAAGTAATTTGCCTAAAGGTTGATTCTAAAAACTAAAAAAAAAATTTACATAATTATAGTTATGTAAGTATTATTTACTATAGAGCCAAATATTAATAGTGTGCAATGATTTCTTTCCTTCTCCATGACTCCAGTATCATGATTCTTATGACATTTAAAAATAATATTCTGAGTATATACTTCCAGGATGGTGATATAAGGAGCTCTGAAGACCCTCTCCCCAATATCCCTTTGAACATAGATGCAAAAATTCTCAACAAAATACCAGTAAACCAAATTCAACAGCACATCAAAAAAATAATCCACCATAATCAAGTGTGATTCATCCCAGGGATGCAAGGATGGTTCAATATGTACAAATCAATAAATGTGATTCACCACATAAACAGAATTAAAAATGAAGACCATATGATTATCTCAATAGATGCAGAAAAAGCATTTGATAAAATCCAGAAATGCTTTGTGATAAAAACCCTCAACAAACTAAGCACAAAAGGAACATATCTCAAAATCATAAAAGCCATATATGACAAACCCCTGGCCAATATTCTACTGAATAGGGAAAAGCTGAAATCACTCCCCCTAAGAACTAGAACAAGATAAGGATGCCCACTGTCACCACTTCTATATTCAACATAGTACTGGAAGTCCTAGCCAGAGCGATCAGGCAAGAGAAATAAACAAAGAGCATCCAAATTGGGAAAGAGGAGATCAAACTATCCCTGTTTGCCAATGATATGATCTTATTCCTAGAAAACCTAAAAACTCCATAAAAGACTCCTCTAGAATTGATAAATAAATTCATTAAAGTTTCAGCTTATAAAATTATGATACACAAGTCAATAACATTTCTATATACTAACCACAGTCAGGCTGACAGTGAAATCAAGAACTCAATTCCATTTAGTATAACTACAAAAAAAGTAAAATACCTAAAAATACACTTCACCAAGGAGGTGAAAGATCAGGAGAACTACAGGGAGAACTACAAAACATTGATGAAAGTATAGATGATACAAACAAATGGAAAAACCTCCCATATTCATGGATTGGTAGAATCAACATTGTTTAAATGTCCATGCTGCCCAAAATGGTTTACAGATTCCAATCGAAATTTCAACATAATTTCTCAGGGATCTAGAAAAAATAATCCTAAACTTCATATGGAACCAAAAAGACCCTGAATAGCCAAAATAATCCTAAGCAAAAAGAACAAAGCTGGAAGCATCACATTATCTGCCTTCAAATTATACTACAAGGCTATAGTAACCAAAACAATGTGGTACTGTTATAAATGTAGATAGCATTGACCAATGAAACAGAATATATAACCCAGAAATAAAACCATATAGCAATGACCAACTGATTTTTGAAAAGCAGACAAAAGCATACACTGGGTAAAGGAAGCCCTATTCAATAAATGGTGCTGAGAATGCTGTATAACCACATGCAGAAGAATAAAACTGGATCCCTACCTTTTACCATATATAAAAATTAACTCAAGATGGATTAAAGACTTAAATGTAAGGAGAGGAAAGGAGAGAAGAGAATGGTTTAAAAACCATAAAAATTCTAGAAGAAAACATAGGAAAAATTCTTCTAGATATTGGCCTAGGTAAAGAATTTATGAGTAAGACTCCAAAAGCAAATATAGTAACAACAAAAATAAATAAATGGTACTTAATTAAATTAAAAAGTTTCTGCACCCAAAAGAAAATATTCAACAGAGTTAATAACTTATAAAATGGGAGAAAATATTTGCTTATAAATTTTACTGCTGACAGAGGGCTAATATTCAGGAAGAAATGGTGAAAAGCAACCACTTATACATTGTTGGTGGGAATGTAAACTTATATGACCACTATGAAAAGCAATATGGAAATTCTCCAGAGAACTAAAAGTAGATCTACCATTCAATTCAGCAACCCCACTATTGGGTATCTACTCAAAGGAAAAGAAGTCACTTTATAAAAAAGACACCTGTACCCAAATGTTTATCACAGAACAATTAATAATAGCAAATATTTGGAATTAACCTGTGCCCATCAATTAACCAATGAGTTGATAAAGAAAATGTGGTACATATATACCATGGAGTACTACTCAGCAATAAAAAGAAATGAAATAATGTCATTTGCAGCAACTTGAATGGAACTGGAGAACATTATCCTAAGTGAAGTATCTCAGAAATGGAAAAACAGATACCACACATTCTCATGTATAAGTGGGAGCAAAATGAAAGATATATATGATCATAAAGAACAGTAATGGACATTGAAAACTAAGAAGGGAGGAGGGTGAGAGAGGGGCTGAGGGATGAAAATCTACCTATTGAGTACAATGTATACTCTTGTGGTAGGGTACACTGAAAGCCTTAACTCCAGCATGACACAATTTATCCGTATAACAAAACACACTTGTACCCCCTAGATTTTTTGAAATTAAAAAAAAGAGAATCTACTAAATCTTAGTAAGAACAGTGAGTCTGTGGCACTTGAACCACAATCCACTTCCTTCCTTTCTCCCCTCCCAGTTTAGCATAACAGAAGCTTCACTTTGGCAACTATGGCCAAGAATACAGGACTTCCTCTCCCTCAGTTTCCAGTTGAGGCCAACTGTATATTCCCAAGAGGTGAAGGCTGCCAGCATTTCTTGTCCTCCCCACCTTCCTCTCCAGAAGCTAAATTCCAGGTCTGTGCATCCAAGAGACTGAGGTCTCTTCTTTCACCCAGCTCCCACATATAGGGTTGAGGCTTTACCTCAGGCATAGAACACTGAGAATATTAGGTACCCCAATTATTAGCAAGACCCTGGTAGTTGCCCCTACTCAGCTCCCTGCTCCTAAATCCCACACCCAGCTCTGGAGCCATGCCTCAGAGATTTTTCCCATGGGAGCGCTGAAGCTCTCCCCAAAGGAACTGACTTTATTTGAAACATAATAAAGGGGAGTTCAAGTTTAAAGGTACTCTCAAAAATAATGTAAGTTTTGGTGGAAAGCAATTAAGAGAAAGCTGGTAGCTTTATGAGAGATTCAAGCTAAACCATAGGCCAGCTAGTGTACCAGAGAGAACCAGGGAAAGAAATAGCTAAGAAAAGCCCTCCTGGGTCAGAACAAACCATAAACACTGACCTCAAAAACTACCTCTGCAAAAAGGTTGGGATTTAATTGGATCAGACCATCAAAGCAATTTATGCCCCAGGGCATTGTAAAAAATAATAGAACAATCAGCTAGCAATTAGTGGAGCAAAATAGCTGGATGTATGTTGTTAGCCCTACAGCTAGCTACCACTAAGAAAATAGCTAAAAAAAATATAGTGAAGGAAAGAAAACTATGTTCTTAACATCATAGTCAAATGACTTCTCCTTTTCAATACTTCATGAGAGGCTCAAAATCCTTCCGCATTTTGGTTTTGTTTCTCTTTGTATCATGCTCCTTTCTTTTCTTTTCTTTCTCTCTGGAATCAACAATAGTATATTCATACTCTTAGTTTCCTTGTTTTCAACTCCATCTCTTGCTTCTGTGAGTCCAGAGCCTCCTTGGGATACTACTGGGCAGGCCAAATCACTTCTTAACTATAGTTGGAAGGAGATACATATTCTAAAAGTTAGTGATTAAGAATAGACCACGTAAGTTCAAATTCTGGCTCTGATTTTTCTGCCTGTGTAACCTTGGCCAAGTCACTTGTACCTCAGTCTTTTCATGTAAATAATACCACCTATTTTAAAGATTATGTGTAAAAATATGATTATTAGCATTGTAATTGCTCTGTTATGCTTTAGAAATAGCCTGCTTTCATATGATTTTTGTATTTTATTTATTTATATCTTTTTTGTTGATGTCTCCCTTCATGTTTCTTTTTTATATTATTTCTTTGCTTAATGAATTATAGTTAATGAGAGAAAATAAACACTATGTTCAGTCCTCCATCTGAAACCAGAAGCCAGACTTGACTTTTAATTTTAGAAAATAGTCAGTCATTTGGTGGTTTTGGTGTTATTTTCTTTTAAATAATTTGTCTTTTTTTAACTAAATTATCCTCTAAATGCATATATTATCTTTAATGTATTTGCTTAGTGGTCTAATCTCCTAGACTTAAATTAAACAGGAACTTTGCTTCTCTCAATAGGTTCTTTGTGTTGGTAGCAAAACTTCTAATGCTGTCAGAATTTAAGTCTCGTTAAAGCATTGGAAGCAAAATATAAAGAAATACTAGAATATTGGAGAAAGCACTAGTGTTCCTTTTGTGTTATATCAAGGTGAAAGTTGACAGTTTTATTACATTTTTTGAAAGACTGAAGAAGGAACCAGAAAATAATAATGATAATGATCGTGATGATAGCAGCTGCAATTCCCAAACTATATGTAAATGTATACTAGGCACCTAATACATATCATATCACATCATATCTATATGTCTAATCATTTTACTTATTCTTAACAGTAGCTCTTAAGTAAGCATTTTCTTCCACATTTTACATATGAGGAAACCAAGATTGAGAGTGGGTAAGTAATTTGCCCATGGTCACACACCCGGTAATTGATAGAGCTATCTGACATAAAGGCCTGTGTTATATGACTGTACAACCAATCTGGATTTAGGAACAACCTGTCTTAATCAATGTTTTTTACTGCATCTCTGGTGTCTTTATTTTCCTTTTGCTGGAGCTCCTGTTTCTGCTGTCATGGAGGTCACTGCAACTGACCATAGTATGCACTACTTGCTTATCCCATTTCCTTAAAACACTTGTTCCCAACTTTCTTATTGAAACCCTCTGCCCTTTTCAAGGCCCATCCCCAAGCAAGCCCAGCTGGTGATTCCTCTAATCTCCCGTAGTGAAAGCAAGGACATGTCTGTCTGTATCATGCAACTCAAGTAGAATTTTGTTTTTGTTTTTGTTTGCAATAATAGACACTCAATAACTCTTTGAAGAATGAATAAGTGGTGGTAAAGTAAAATGGACTTAGTTCCCTGATGTAGAAGACAAAAGAGAGAATATTGCTTAGGCAGAGAAGTTTACCAAGTAGAAAATATAAGGTATTTTCCTATGGCAATAATTTTAGAAATGATAGTTAGGTTCTACAGTTCTATTCATATCACCAAAAGAGCAGTCCAACGAACTTTCAAGTTATGTAGTGTATGTGGGTTAATCTGGGAGACTAACCACCATTTAGGAAATGCTTCTGTAAGAAAATGTTTTCTGAAGGGCGAATCAAGTTTATTAATGAATTTTTAGAAAACAAACTGTACACAAATTGAGGTTAACTTATAAGGCTATTAATTTGTTGGCTATTTTTGCTTGTATCTTTTCATTGATTTATAAAATTATAAAGAACATGAGGTCAGAAATTGTGTTTTCTATTACGCAATAGTACCACCATTTCTAAGTCTTTATTCTTCTAGTTGCTCCCACCCCAATCCAGCATTTAGCATGGTACCTTATACATAATAGGTAATCAAAGAATTTGTGTATTGATTCTTTGATTTTTAACAGGGCTACCACTCATCACAAAAAGTATTATATCCATACATACCATGGATTTGCATTTCAATCTAGCTTTAATTTTGAATTATATAGCAAAATTATGAAAGAAATTTCAAATTAAATATCTTCTTTAATTTTAATTGATATTATTATACAGTATTAACTAAAGTAGATAAATATTATAACAAGATTTAGATGTTTATCATTTTTCTACTTATAATTTAAGGGCAAATGGTTATCGTAATGACTGTTCATTCTAGGAAGCACTATAGAGTGGTCCAGGAACATAGCAATATATTTGTCTTGATTTTTGGAAATGGTCTGTTGTAGAGTAGTTTAGGAAGAACTAACTACTTGTCTGTCGGATGAAGGAATAGTGTGACTGGGGAAGAAGCCACTGTACATTTGTTTTGAGTATAGTGACAAAAAGCTAGGTATTTCACAAAAGATACTATTTTGCCTTTTCAGGTGTAACTGTGTGGAACCACATAATCCCAGCAATGACACATTGAAGGAATGGAAGGAGTCCAATATTTCTGCCTCTGACATAATTTGGGAGAATCTAACTGTGTCAGTAAGTAAAACATTGAAAAATAAGTCATATTTTGAGTCATTATTGTAAGGGCTTTTCACATTCACATTTTGAATCAATTACTGCCACTAAGATAAAATCTTTTTGAATGCATAATATTATAAAAGTGATAGATTTGTTTTAATTTGAATTTAATTCATTTCAGATATTCATCAGTATATTGGGGCTATCTTTCATTATTAAATTAAAATGCTTCTAATAGTTAGTAGTCCTGAATTGCTCTAAAAGCCCACATATATAGACTGGTATGACTGAAATGAACTAAAAGCACATTAAATACAAGTGGCGTTGACCTAAATGAAACCATATGGCAGAACTAAGTCTGCCTTATGTGTAAAGAACCCAGAACGCTTTTACTTTACTCTGTAATACTGCTCCAGCTGTTCAGAATATGCTGAGGGGGAGGGGATGTTTTTAGTATTTTAGTGTAAATACTAAAGGCTTTGGGAAGAACAAAAGTCACTTTTCTTAACAAAATTCTAGCACCTCACTCAACAAGATCTTTCTCGTTTCCATTTTCTTCCATTCGATAAAGGGGATTGCAACATATTTTTTACCTATAACAATTAAATCCTGTACCTTTGTTTTATTTTCTTTGGCTTTTCTCTGCTTTGTGATTTCTTTTTTATTCGTAGCTGCATTTCTCAATTTTTCTTAATCTAGTATTATGATATTTGTTCTTTTCCTGTATATATTTGTATCCTTTACTTCTGTTCAATAAAATCTTGTAATGTGAAAAGGTGTTCTATTTTTAATAAATATTAAAACCAGAGTAGCCCTAGTTTCTTTTCTGTTCTTCCCTCTTATAAATATTACAATCCACTTTATCTACCTGTATAAGCTCAAATTTTAACCATCAGCAAAAATCTATGTGAATTCTAGTTCATTTGATCAAACACATACCATTTCTGTAAGTGGTCCAGTTAGTGGAACATAGAAATATTTTTTGTTGTACAGATATTATAAAACTCTAAACATGATACAAGAACATATAACCTATTGCCTGTTTTCTCAATTTCCCCATTAAACATGTTCTTTCAAAACTGAAATCAAATACTTACTCTGTTTAAAATTCTATCTTGACCTATATTTTGCTACCTTTATTCTTATCCTACTCATTTTCTCTTAATAAGACTTCACTTACTCTTGTTTTCTTTTGTTATTGTTAACATTTATTCTGTTCCATCTATTTTTCCTTAGAAAAATAACATTGCCAGGCTACTTCCACTCAGAGAGCCATTTAAATTGAACAATAAAAGAAATGATGAGCTGATCAAAGAATGCTATTGTCATTCAAAATTTAGACATAGGATCATGGTGGATTCATTCAGTAGTGGGTCTTCTACCTATATTCCCCCTTTTAAACTATATTATGTCTAAAGTGTCCCTTGCTTGTGTCCCTTTTGTTGATGTCCCCTTAAAACCCAAATAATCCCATCTCTAAATTATTTAACATGATTATTTACTCTATGTGTTTTAGATTTTCTGATAGTTTAATATTAAATATAATATTCATTCTATGTATTAGCATATCCTGAATAATAACATTCTAAGAGACAGACTTACAGCACAGTTGATTTGGCTAGCCATGAGTTAATTTTAGATATTAAAACTTTTAGGGTCAAGCAGGGTATGGTGAAAACTATTTTGCAATCAAAGCAAATGTAGCATTGTGTTGTTTTTTTTTTTAAGTTCTATACTAGCTGTTAACATTCTGGCAGGAATTTTTATGTTATTTTTCATTAGTTAAGAGCAGTTTTAGCAATTGATAACTGACCAGAAATAGCCTTTATAACCAAAGGGAATGCTATATAATGAAAAAATCTTATAACTTTTAAGTCAACAAAGACCATTAAAATTTTTGCCTTAATTGTAATGTTAGTTTTTCCTTCTCAGTATAATCAATCTACCATCATCAAAGCACTTTATTAATAAAGCACTGAGCTAATGGCTATTTTAACCAATTTTGTTAAAATAGTGATATAAATTTAATTTACATATTATTTATTTGACAGCTCCGGTATTGTTTTATTGAGTTGTTACATATTTCATGAATTGTAATTTATACCTTGCCAACTCAGCAAGGGCAAAAAACTTAAGATTTCTTTGATTCTCCTAAACTGCTATATGCATAGTAAGTGTTAAATACTTGATAAATACTTAATGATCATTTTGAAAAACAGCTTCATTTCATGTATTTACTATTTAGTGCAAATATTTATGATAAGCTGGAATACTTAGGTGTTCTAGGTATTTTTAGCAGTATCTCAAAATCAGCCATTATAAAGACTCTTTAAATAAAGATTTAAAATATTTACAAGGAGTTAACTAGCAATTAGTTAAATATCATTTCAATGCCTGAATTCAGTATTTAGCTTGTACATATATATGGGGCAGGACACTAATTCCAACTTTAATTTCTTACTTTCTCAAACATAATTTTTGCCAACTTATAGAATTGTTGAAACTTAAAATGTGTTTGAAGAGTAATTAGTAGAAATCAGTTTGTCAACAAGCATTTTTTGAGTACCCATGGCAAGTGAAACCATATGTTAGACTCAAAAGAAGAGAGCAGGATTTGGATTTGGTTTTCACTTCTAAGTTTTAGGACTTATTCTATATGTGTGAGTGCACATATATGCGTGAGTGCGTGTGTATGTGTATATGTACTCGTGCATGTGTGTCTGTGTTGGGGGTATAATTGGTATAAACCTGAAAATAAATGTCAAATTTAATAGGTCATGGTTTTATTTTATTTTTTTTTGAAATTAACACCCTGTTTCTTCCAAAAAAAGAAAAATAAATAACATTTTCAAATTTGCTTTGAATGAAAGTAACTATGTAGGCCACTGGCAATTTATCATAGATTATAAGATAGTTAAGTGATCCTTTAAATAGCATCTATGTTCTGAAAAATTGAGACCAAGACCCAGCCAAATCCAATGACCATTTAGAAGACTTTTATACCTGTACAAATGACTGAAGATGCTCACAGATCTATAGATAATGTTTTTAACATGGAACTTTTAGTTCCTGTTTGTTATTTAGTCATTTTGCTCACCCATTACATTGCTTAGTGATTGCTCTACTAGCATTTCTAGACAGGCACAGGAGAAGAGGCTGAAAAACACAAGGATTCGTTTTTCCTACTTTATCTATTTTTACAGAGTTTTGAGAGAAGGAAAATTAAAGCTATAATTAAGGCCTGGGGGATTTTTCTGTGATTTTTCAATTAGCCAAGTTTTATAGTCCTCTGTGTTAGCTTAACGTGGATAATGAGAATTCAACTTTAGCTATCAAGGAAGGTTTGTGCATTTAGATTAGAAAAGAGGACACATTCTTTTAAGGTGTAATAACCATATTTCTCAAGAATCTTAGGCTTAGGATAGCTACTTACTGCAAGTAGATTTTAGTAGTTGTTTGTTTTCTGATGACGAGGTAGCTATTTGTGATTTATTCTAGAATCTTTTGGAAGTATTTATTTTACGCAATACAAGGATTCCAGGGCCTGATATCTGATTCATTAGGCATACTCTATGTTGGTGATCAATCTGCCAGTCCATAATTTTCCCTGAGATCTCTCTGTGTAATTCAATTTTTGTTCAGGGCCAGAATACCTGAAGGAATAATGAGGTCACTGAATCACTTAAACTATTCTTTTCTATGTTTTTAAATAAAAAACAAATACTTTAGTAATCTAATTTTTAAATAAAATAAAAGAAACCAAAATGAATTTAAAAGAATTTTTTTCTTTCAAAATATTTAATGTTTTTTCTTGGAGAAAGAAAATTTTTTTGACTTTGCTGCCACCTCATGGCTAAGACAGTAATTAGACGTGATTCTTCAGAGGCTTATAGCAACATACTGCCAGAAAAAAAGACCACGGAAAAGTCATAGTAAAACATGAGCTTTGCCTTGCTCATGTAGTAATTTTTTTCTCATTTGTTCTTTAATCCAAGTTCAATAGCCCCTCTTTGACTCACAATTTAATTTCAGTAATTATATATCATAGCTTTCTTATTGCCTTTCTCATCTTTCTTGGTAGCTTTTGAATTAGGTAATTCTATAAAATCATTGTTCTTTAATACGCAATCACATTCCCACTTGAGGAATTATATTTTCATCACAGCTCTGCTGCCACCCAGCAGCGGTGAGGCCACAACAAATTATTTAACCTCTTCTCTCTATACCTCAGTTTCCTCAGACATGAAATAGAAATAAAAACATCTACCTATTTTGTAGGGTTGGTATGAGAAATAATTAGAGGGATGTATTTAAGTGACTTGGCATAATGTCTAACCTTAGTAACCATTCACTATCAAATATGTCCTATTTTCAATAAATCTGGTGCTAGAAACTTAGAAGATACTAAGTTGAATACACATTAACTGGGAAGTCAATTAGTTTTATAGATTTAAATTTAAAGTTTAAAAAACGGCTTGTATTCAAATTTTATATAATATAAATCTTTGATATTTCTCACTACTTGTGCAAATAAAATTTGAAAAGCATAATGTAACGTCCTTAAATCATCGTGAGCTCCATCAGTGGAAAGCTTCAGCATCTCACTGCAATTGATCAGAAGATGTTAGTTTTCTGAAAGAAATGCATCCAGTATTTTTCTCAATAGCTCCGTTTGCGTTACGTCCTCTGGCAGGAATGCAAGTCACTGCATGGAGAGTACGTTGGACGAGCCTGTGGCCATGATCATCCGTATGTTCCAGATGTTCTATTTTGGTCGGTGATTCTGTTCTTTTCCACGGTTACTCTGTCAGCCACCCTGAAGCAGTTCAAGACTAGCCGATATTTTCCAACCAAGGTACTCAGACTATTTGAATTTTCTGATATAATTGTAAACTAACATACAACATGTTCTGAAGTCCTGTGTGTTTAAGGATAAAAGAAAGAGCAATTGCTGCAGTGAAGGAAGCCGCTCAAAGGCTTTTGTGTGAGTGAGCTGCCAGTTCAGGGGTGGGGGGAGCAGAGGGGGCTGAGGAGAAAGCATTTCGTGCTGCAGGTGCCAGGAGTGCACATTCCCCGTAGGCTTTTCTCCTCACTGGAGACCCCAAGGATCAACTCCCCCTTTCCCACTGAGGTTTTTGGAAATTCGCAGCACACATTGCGTTCCTGATTGTCACTTTCTTGCCCAGTGAACAGTGGGAACTATTCCAGCGTGACAGATACCTCAGAGGAACCTATGCTGCATTCTCTAATTGGGAAAGCCCCTACAAGACTCATTGGAACACTATTCTCTTTTTCAGTTTTTAAAGCGTCAGTCGCTCCCCCTAACCCACCACGTTTGCATCTGCATATTTGGAAAGGAAAGTAAACAGAGAAACAGCTTAGTTCAATATTTAACACTGCAAAGTAACACCTATAATGTCTGATTCCGCCAAAAAAAAAAAAGAAAAGAAAAGAAACAAGGAAACAAGCTTTTTAGGGATGAGCTATAGATTATAATTAAAATTTCGCTCTGGGAAAATGTTTCAAGAACTGTTCCTTCCACAGAGGGCTTTTTTTGGTCACCTCCTCCTTCCCGAAGGTATAATAAGATTTTTCTGCCAAAAGCACAGTCTGATTAATACAAAAAATTTTTTGTTAAACTGAAACAACAATCTCAAGCATTTTGTGTGTGTGTGTCATAAAGGCATCTTAAAAGAAACCAGATCTTGTTCATAATTGTATGAGGATATTTGCTCAAAATTGGCCTTATAAATGAAAAATGACTTTAAAAATTGGCTTACGTAGAATAAATTTTAAATTTCCCACTCCGTTGTGTATATTCCCGACTGCCATACTTATATCATAGATAAACTAAAACATTATGCTTCAATAAAAATAAATAATTTATTTTATGGTACTTCAGGTTTATCAGATTAAATGTTACTTATGTGAGAAAGAGCCCTAAAATTCAGCCAAAAGCTGGCCATTCCACCTTATTCTGTGTTCTAAATATTAGCATACTTGAGTTCATAATAAACTTAGATTTTGAATAAATATTGAAAACAGCACAACTATCATGTAGCTATCCCATAATGCCTCATTCTGGAAATTTTGAGTGTGTGCCAATCTTAAAGATAGCAATACATAAATGTATATTCAGGTTCTGACAGAGCTAATGATAATCTTACAGTATGCATAAAATATAATATTAAGAATATTATATCATAAAGTGTGATTCTAGATTATGTTCCTGAATATTCCTTGATATTTATAGCTCCTTCAAGTGACAAATGTTTTCATTATTTTTAGGTTCGATCCATAGTGAGTGACTTCGCTGTCTTTCTTACAATTCTGTGTATGGTTTTAATTGACTATGCCATTGGAATCCCATCTCCGAAGCTGCAAGTACCAAGTGTTTTCAAGGTGAATTTATCCTACCACTTACTCTCTGTCTCTCCATCTCTCTAGGTCTAATCTTCATTTAAATGATGTCTATAACCCTAGTACTTATGATTTTCATGAAAATATAAAGAATATAGATTAATAGAGCAGAAAATAAAGTACACACAGCATGACTAAAATTTTGGTCTAATATTAAAAAAAATCAGAATTACAAAATACAAATCTAATGGTTTCTTGAAAAAATTTCCTGTCAACTGTAGCAATTGATATATCTATATACAACCCTCCTAACAGTTAAAGAAGCATTTCAAAACTAAGGGAAATGCATTATCTTGATGTAAAATTGCACAGACAATAGGGCTTGAAAAACAGATAAAGATAGGCCTGGAATAGAATTCCGATCATGTTACTAATGAGATACAGGTAGAGTATCCCTTATATGAAATGCTTGGGACCAGAAGTATTTGAGATTTCAGATTGTTTTGGATTTTGAAATATTTGCAAAAACACAATGAAATATCCTGAGGATGAAACCTAAGTCTAAACACAAAATCCATTTATGTTTCATGTACAACTTACACACATAGCCTGAAGGTAATTTTATACAATATTTTTAATAATATATGAGGCCTGTCACATGAGGTCAGGTGTGGAATTTTCCACTTGTGGCATCATGTTGGTGTTCAAAAAGTTTTGGATTTTGGAGAATTTCAGATTTCAGATTTTCAGATTATGGATACTCAACCTGTGGTGACCCTGAGACAGGTTCCTTATCCTCTCTGAGCCTCCATTTTCTCATCTACCAAATAGGGCTGGGGACTCCTCATAGGGTCATTGCCAGAGTGATTCCTTTAAGAATCATCTCAGACATCAGCCATGTTTGGGACCCTTCCTTGAGCCTCTGATGTGATCAAGTGTCTTTTTTCCATTTTCACACCATAGCCTGTGCACACATCAAAGTAACTATTACAATACCATATTTAAATATTCTGTTTATATGTCTGTCTCTGATTCTAAACTGAAAAAAGGCTCTGACTTATTTATCTTTTTATCTCGGTTCTAGCACAGTAGTCAACATGCTATTTGTAAATGTAAATAAATTTACCAATAGTAAATGGTAAATATTAATATTATTTTAGTTTTATAAGTATTGACTAAGAACACAGATTTTTTTTGAGGCACTCTGTCAGAGTTCATATCCCATCTCTGCCACTTATTAAATTTGGGACCTCGGCAATTTACTGGATTTTTCTTTGCCTCAATTTTCTTATCTGTATCATCTTCTTTCAGGTGTTGTGAAGAAAAAAATGAGTTAAAATATTTACAGCACTTATCATGGTGTCTGCTACCTTATAAATGCTTTATGAGTATTGTTATTATTCATTATAGACCACTCAGCTCATCGATTTATGATTAGGACTTTCCTTATAGCATCTGTAATACTTAATTTGATTAGGTATCCATTAATCCAGTTAATAACTATGTATATTCTTTTACTTTTTACAGCCCACCAGAGATGATCGTGGCTGGTTTGTTACACCTTTAGGTCCAAATCCATGGTGGACAGTAATAGCTGCTGTTATTCCAGCTTTGCTTTGTACTATTCTAATTTTTATGGACCAACAGATTACAGCTGTCATCATCAATAGAAAAGAGCATAAGCTAAAGGTATATTTTAACATAGATTTTAATGTAAATAATTCTAACTTAACTGATATCAATTGATGTTCATTAGACTTTGCCTATATTCTATATTCAAATGAATACAGCAAAATATTAAAATAATGTTTTTAGATTTAAAATTTTTATTGTCTTATGAGATATTTTGTCTCACAATGAGACAAAAATTTATTTCTTTGTAGCACTTGGCTGAGCTGTAAAGTCTGAGACCTTATCTTCAGATCTTAAAAAACATTGTCAAAGTTTTAACTTTACCATGTTTAACATATTTTAATGAAATGACAATCTATTCTAATGAAGTACAACCTTACCAACTTGTCTTACATCTGAGATTCCTCTATCCCTCTATTTAACCCTAGGTATATTACATTGAATTTATTATCGAAACAAAATTACATCTTCAGATATTTCTCATTTTCTTTAATTATTATTCTCTCTGCTGCCTATAACAAAACCCAGCCATAAATGTTACAGTTTGTAAGTGACATCTTTGAGTCTTATTGCAGATTTCAATAAGTTTTTTTTACAAAGAGAATAACTAAATATGGGTGTATTTTACATATTCTGATCCTGCCATTTTGCAATTTTGAATAATCAAAGTTGTTTACGGGTATGCAATTTGAGATATGTAATGTGAACACCATCACTTACAGGAATATGTTAAATAAAATCAATGCAATCACTGAATAGTTAAAAATAATCTGAATCAAACCTTGTAAAAACAGAACACGCACAATCTTGTTTTGTTCTGGTATCATGGGGAAATTTCCAGCTATCTTCACATACCCTTTAAACTCTAGGAAAAAAATCATTGTCAGAGCAACAGAAATCACGTTTTACAGGATTTTATAAGTATGTTGGAGAGATGAAAAAAATCTCTGATTAAACTTTTTGATGGGATATAATAGTTACATAAATGTAGGAAAGCACACGTTTGTAATAAATCTTACTAAGAGGAAATTTTGTGTATATATCGGACAGAATGTGTATCTATCTTAAAGCAAAGGGCATTCTTCATTCTCTTTGTAGAAAGTAACTTAAGAATTCTCAAAACCTTTTTTTAAAAGAGTTCATTCGACCCACTTGCAGTTTTTAACAAATAAAATATTTATTACAAATATATTTTATAAAAATATCTCATAAAGTCTTAGGAACTAGACTAGTAATGTGCCAATACATGTTTAACCTTAGTGTAAAAAAAGAGAGACCCTGATATATAATGTTTGCCTATTTCCATGGTGTGAATACTCCTCCTATGGCCCATTTCAAGCTATCAACGTGACATCAACTGGCAGGAAAATTTTATAATTGCCTCACTAAATCTAGATGAGTTGGCTTCAAAACACCACTGAACTAGGCCCTTCAATATTGGAAATTTTGAATTATTTACAGAATTTTTTCTCAAAATAAGGAATTCAGATTTCCAAATTTAATAGCCTAGTTTTTTAATATCAATAGTTTAAAAATATTATTGGCTTTAAAATATCCCTTCTGCAAAAGCAAATATCGCCATGAATTTATTATTGAAGTTACACAGTTAATTAATAGACTTATAAAAACAAATTTAAGCACTTTATGTTGAATACTATGTTACTCTGCTACTCTCTAAAATGTAGGAAAACATTTTTCCTAGATACAAGTTTATTTTTTAAATTGAAAGCATCTCTATTTTTCTGATTAT
This sequence comes from Avahi laniger, assembly GCA_963575035.1. NCBI lineage: Eukaryota > Metazoa > Chordata > Mammalia > Primates > Indriidae > Avahi > Avahi laniger. Next base: position 107,695 of record CAUYSK010013398.1, on the reverse strand, counting down.
AGAGTAATACATATATTTAAAAAGTTAAAAACAAAAGTGAAAAACTATAATTTCATCACCTAGAGATAACATTGTTTACATTTTGATACATACCCAAATATATATTTTCTTAGTACATGTTGCTCCTTTTTTTCATTCCATATCAACAATATATATCTGACTTCTCATTTTAATTGCTATATATATTTCATTATATGACACATGTCTAAAAATTAACTAAAAACTCCTGTTTTAGGAAGAAAGTAAGCTATATTATCATTGTTTGCCTTTCAAAGAATGATTTTTTTAGCCTTTGTAATTTTGCAAAACTCCCAGTGATTTCACTGAAAAATTACTCTGTGTAAAGGCTATCAGATAAACTGACTCAGCCAACATTTTTTCTAAGTATTAATGAAATCACATCAAAACAAAGTTAGAAGTAAACGAAGATTTGGTGAGGGTGATATTACCTGTTTTGCTGTTCTGTATCCTTGCTATTTCCCGGTCTCTCCGTCTTATAAATCACATATCTCTCGCTCTTACTCGTTGCTCTTCATGAGCCAATATTGTCCCTTGACATTCACAGCCTTTCCAAAGCTCCAAACTGACAAATACACTAACTTCCTCCTTTACATATAGTGCAGAATAACTAAAATGTAGTAATGCATTCTTTAAGTGGGCCTTTCAAGTACTTGCATTACAGAATTAAATGCAGAACTAAGGAATTTGATATTTTTTGTCACTGAAATAAACTTGAGCCTACATTACTAAACTTTTTATTATAAAAATAAGCAATTACGTAGTTAAAAGATTCAAATATTTGCCCCTTACCATCCTGGATTTAGTAAATGATAGAGCAAATCTGATTTAATCATAAACTCTGCTACATTGCCACTGGTAGAAGAATCAGTCTGTTTTTGCCCCCTATCAGTCTGAAAACTCCATGCTCCTCCTTGGATATGGATGTATTCAATGCAAGTTACTTCCAGTGAAGACATGTTTTAGCTACATCAAACTCTTTGGGGCCTATAGTCCTTGTCTCCAGTAAGCTTTAGTAGAGTGTGGTCTGATGCTGATGATTTTCCTGTTAATAACAACAAAATCACCTTCTCAGCACATTATTCACTCAGAGTAACTAGTTTGTTCCATAGTCGTTTTCCCCACCTGTTGCTTCGCTAAAATGTTTGCAAAGTCTCCTGGCTTTGACTTGAACCACATTTTCACTGAAAGATGTGTTTCTTGAGTTTATCCTCAGACTACAACTTAACTGCTTGTGAAAACCATGTTCAGCTTTTGCTAATTTTCTTTTATGACTTGAAAACCCATTTTTGCCTTGGTTGGAGCATTTCCTAAAATTGTTTAATGAATCCTCTTTTCTAGTTTGAGTATCAAGCACCTGGTAGACGTGACATCATGTGTCTATTTAAGTCTACATCATATATCTAAGTCATCTCAGAATTCCTCATTTTGTTCTTTCTCTCTCCCCAAACTTGTATTTTAGATATTTTTTCACTTTTTCTTCACCTTCATTGCCAAAACTAATAGTTTTTTTTCTTTTAGATAATGTTTCTCATGCCAGCAAAAATGTTTTTATCATTTTGTGAGTGTTACTACATACACAATAAAGCTGTGTTTTGCTGCATTAGGCTAAGCCCAACTCCCTAAGTGACTACTCCCTGATAATGAGGGAGCTCAAAATTAGCAAAATGCCAACTCACTGCTCTCATGATCCTTTGGGTGGTTCAAGAGTGAAAGAAATTGCAAACTGTAAACAATTTGAGAATGTAAAATATCATATGTGTTATATATAGATATACATATAAATCCATACTCTCTATACCGTTTTGTTTGTTTCTTCCTTAGAGAAGTGGAATGGGCATAGGTTAACTGAATCCCTTTGAAAAGCATTAAAAATATCTGCTTGGTTTTTTTCTTAAGCACATTCTCTGAAAGTGAAAAGAAACAGATTTATTATCTTACAGAAAAGAAAGTTTCTGTTAAGATACAACTATGGGATTTCTACATGTTTCTGTAGACAGTTCAGGCTTCTTTTGACATCATTTTTAATAAACAGCAATACAATCCCGGATTACTTGAGTAAATGAATGCATTTGCAACGTTCATTTGGCACCACATTCTCTTGATGATTATGGCATTTGATATGTTCTTTTCTGCCCTCTTTGTCAGCCTGGTTCTTCATGTCAATCTATAGTCTTTTATGTGGTTAACTTGACAGATGCAGGAAATTGCTGCCAAGCTTTGAAATGAATTTTTTCAGCAGTGGCATCTGGGTATCAGATGGTCCTCTTGGCTGGCCTCTTGTCTTGCTGCATGTTGGTTTTAGTGGGGTCTGGTGTAGCATCACCTGTTGCTGTGCTCCCTTTTCCTCCCATATGTCCATTTCGCGTGATTCATGGATGAATGTGAAAATAAAAGCTCTAGTTCTGTCTTTATTTGAGAAAAAAATCTACAGAAATATGTTAGGAGGTGCAGAGTTCTCTCTCTGACAAAGGGATACTTCCCTTTGGCTGGCATGCCTATCAGCTAATAATTTGGTTACGAAGATCAAGTTTTTAAAGACATTTTAAAATGAAAGGCAAGAAGGATGCTGATTAATTAGTGGAAGTGCCAAAGCTGCTTTATTTCCTTTGGTTTGCATTAAATCAAGATGCTCCCATTGTTGTACAACATAATCAGGGGGAGATTATATTTTTCTTTTCATTATATATTTGTCCTTTTCAAAGCTAGCTTTCTAAATTTAAAAAGGAAATTATTCTCTCTGAAAGAATTATTTTGTACGCTTCCTGCAATCCAGAATTCCACTGTTTACGTTTGTATCGTATTTTTAAAACACTCAGTAAGAGCTATAGGAAATCGCTATCATGAGGAAGGCCTCCCTCATGTTATTAAGCTGTAGGGAGCTTGGACCCTGGAAAAGTTTTTAGGTGTGCTAAAAAACACAAGCCCTGCTTTCAGGGCTCCAGCGTCTGCCCTCCTCTCATGTTCGTCTGGCAGCAAAGGGCAACTGTTACTTACATCTTTCATTCTCTCTCAGCAACAACTTTGCAAAATAGCTCCAGGGGCGCCATTCGCACTGTACTCCCTCAGAGGCAGGGGCCTGAGTAGTTAGGTCCTTCATTTTTCTGTATCCTCACCCTAGAATGGCTAGGACAAAACACTCCTCAAACTGCTTGACATTGTCCTTTAAAGCTGTGGTCCCCAACTCCGGGGCTGTGGACTGGTACCAGTCCCTGGCCTGTTAGGAAGCGGCCCTCACAGCAGCAGGTGAGCGGGTGGGCGAGCAAGCGAAGCTTCATCTGTATTTACAGCTGCTCCCTATCGCTCGCATCACCGTCTGAGCTCCGCCTCCTGTCAGATCAGTCACAGTCTCCCACTAGCCCCAGATGGGACTGTCTAGTTGCAGGAAAACAAGCTCAGGGCTCCCACTGATTCTGCATTATGGTGAGCTGTATAATTATTTCATTATATATTACAATGTAATAATAATAGAAATAAAGTACACAATATATGTAATGTGCTTGAATCATCCCAAACCATCCCCACCCCCAGACCTCCAGTCTGTGGAAAAATTGTCTTCCACAAAACTGGTCCCTGGTGCCAAAAAGGTTGGGACCACTGCTTTAAAGTAACCAAAACTAGAGTTTATTCAGTGGAAATGCATCTTCCAAAATGTTTTGCAAAAGATCCAAGAAACCATATTATGACCCTGGTAAAGGTTCTTCCTATGCCTTTTTGGTTATGCTGACACCAGGATATTTCTCTTTCCACTCTTCAGCTCTTACAAATGAAATTCTTTCCTGAGTTACTGGCAAAAAAAGTTTCCAAAGTCATATTCATCAAAGAAACCAACTTTAGACATTTTGGTGAACTGTAGCATTGCCCCAGCTAAGCTGACCCAACAATGAGTATCACTGAACTGGAGACAACACAGGAGGAAAGGTTCTTAGGTGGATATCTCCCATTTTCTCCTCACTATTATCTCTTGCACTTTTATAATTTGACAGGAATAAGCAGAGAGGAAAAGAAGTACAACTGACTTTAAGAATCTTTTTCTTAATAAGAAGATAATTAACAAAATAAAATAGCAGAGAGAAAACACTACCATAACAAATAGCAACAAATACCCAGTATGTTTCACATTCCAGGGTATATGAGCTTTCACATTAACTACAAATTGCTTGAAGTTTGATAAAACTGCCTCTAAGCCAGCCAAAATTATTCTTCTAGAAGAACTGGTAATTTCTGCTCATGATCGTAACAAATTTAACTGCTGTATTTATTTTAAAATTATACTTATTAAATTTAATTCTAAAACCTGTTTCAATGATATATATTTCATTATTAAAAATCATTCTGTAACTTTTATTGATTGCTTATTGTGTGCCAATGCTTGTGCTAGAAACTATGGGAAATATTGAGAAATTATGTGATAAATTGTCTTCTCTTAAGAAACATATAGTTTTATTGGGGAGCTTTGAAACATAATCAGTACAAAAGAAAAAGTTATTGTTTAACCACTAGAATGTTATAGTACCTTAACATTTACTGGGTGCTTACTCTACAGTAAACATTCTTCTAACTGATTTGCAAAAATAAATGATTTAATTCTTAAAACTATCCAATGAGGTGCCTTCTATTATCATCATCATCATTTTTCAGATACGAAAAAAGAGGCACAAGAGGTTAAGTGATTTGCCCAAAGTCATTGGTTGTGCCAGCATCTGATTCCAGGCAGTCTGTCACCAGAAACTATATTCTTAACGACTTTATTATACTGCCTCTCATGAAGTGGTCACTAAAAATTAAAAATAAAAGTTGGAACATAAAATAGGCCAAGCCTTTGGCTACGGCTGAGGCTTTACAATTTCAATTCCTGCGGGGCACAGAGGGAGAAGGGAATGATGCTTTTCCCCATCTTTGATTTCTCTCCTCACAACCTTACCTAATCACTCTATCCGAGAGGGCGGTCTCCACATATATCCCATTGCACCTGTTCTTTCCTCCTTTACATTTCCTGCATGATCCCTAGAAGCACTTAAGTTTGCAACACCTGGAGGTCAGTGACAATGGGGTAGAATCACAGAGGAGACAGAAATACAAAAATTATGATTTTTAAGGCAAGGCTGAATTTTCCTAGTTCTGAAACGGAAACAAATGAGAACAAGATAGCATTCTATTGATACAAAAGTGAATATATGTAAGGGAGCTTAGGTTGTATGATAGTTACCCACTGAGATGAAAGAAGGCAATTGACAATTGAGTGTTTAAGAAGAGTTTATCTCCAGGAGATCTGATATGAAGGGTTTCTTAGGTATTGTCAGGAAGTGGTTTCTATTCACAATTAGGCCATTCTTAGCTCTGTTGTTGACACAGTTTCTTTCTTCCTTCCTTTCTTTTTTTTTTTAACAGAAAGGTTGTGGGTACCATCTGGATCTATTAATGGTGGCTGTCATGCTCGGTGTGTGCTCCATCATGGGCCTGCCATGGTTTGTGGCTGCCACGGTCCTCTCCATCACTCATGTCAACAGCCTAAAACTGGAATCAGAATGCTCAGCTCCAGGAGAACAACCCAAATTTCTTGGCATTCGGGAGCAAAGGGTTACAGGGCTTATGATTTTTATTCTTATGGGTTCATCAGTCTTTATGACCAGTATTTTGAAGGTAATGAAATTCACCTTTATGAATTTGAGAGAAGGCAGAATATATTTATTATTGTTTAAAAATTTCATTTGCATCCAAGCCATACATTTGCAAATATTGTATGGCATGTGATGAAAGTGATGACTTTCTTTACCATGTCTATATAAATTGTCTTGACCCAGCAGAGAGAAATTATGTCTTGTATTTTAGAATCCTTTACATATATAAAAATTTAGTCTGGCAAAATAAAATCTGAAGTGTAAATTATTTTAATAATTTTGAAATGGTGATCAGACTGTGGGCAAATTCACTCATTATTTCTGAGAGACTTGTGACCTAAGTTCATTGCAAGCCTACATAAACTTTCTATTTTCCTGTCAATGGACAGATATATTAATAATTAATATTATTTACTATAAGATAGAGGTGCAGAGATGAACACAGTCATGTTCATGGTCACATACACAGTTTTGTATTCTAAATGTTCCAAAAAATGCATGGGCATCATCCTTGCATGTATTTATTTTTTTCACGCAATAATTGAATTCCATTTTGAAGAGCGTTAAAGAGTAATTATTTTGTCATGTAATTTTGGCAGGTATTTCCAAGGTGTGCTAATTGCATTATAAGTTATAACTCATTTTAGTTGCTGACAATTTGAAAATTTTAATTAAATTATTTAATCATTTACACAAGTTTGCAAGAATTAATTTCTATGTTATATAAGTAATTATAGACATAGGATGATGGTGAACTATTCCAATAAAAAGAGAAAATTTGAACAATCCACATGTCTAAAAGTATCTGACATAATGTAGGAACAAAATCTAAATGTTAGCTTTATTCTTTACCTTTAATTCAAATACTTTACCATTGTGAAACAAAATTCAAATTGTGTCTAAAGTGGCATAATAATAGTTAATATTATTGTTCATTATATATCACATGCTTTTTTAAACAGATTTTGACCTATTGAATACTTACGACAACCTTATTATTATCATCTCTTTTTAGATTCTGGGAAACTAAGGCACAGAGAGCTTAAGTAACTTACTTAAGATTACACAGCTAAAAAGTGCTAGAGCTGGAATTTGAACTCATGTCTTCTGGTTCTGTACTATACTGCTTCTATTCTAAAATATTCTTTTTTCCCTGTTTTTCTCTTTGGTAAGTGCAAAAATAGCATGACCACATTATATTTTAAAATAATTTGTGCCTTTTCTCTAATTGTTTTTTTACAGTTTATTCCCATGCCAGTGCTATATGGAGTGTTTCTTTATATGGGTGCTTCATCTCTAAAGGGAATTCAGGTAAATTATTTACAATACTGCAAGCACATCTATGATGACTTATCTTAAGGTCTATGATGATAAGTCATGGGACAGCTAAGAAAATGACATCACCGAGGAGTAGATTTTAGATCACAATTAAATTTCTTCAAACTGATCAGAGTTACAAAAGTTAAGGAAGATTCTCTCCAGCATCTAAGCTTCATAATCTTAAGAGTACTTTATTCACCATATTTATATTAAAATGGTAAGAGGTTTAGATTTTATAGCTCTTTTAGAAAACTAATAGCAGTATGCTTCTAGATATATCCAAATGCTCATAATCTTTGAGACTCTAATCATTTTTCTGGACTTGTTTCCATGAGAATAGAAAAAACTTTACACCAAAAGTTGTTCATTGTAACACATATATTAAAATATTAGAAACAACCCAATTATCCAATAGCAGTAAGATAATTAAGTAATCTGTGGTACAGTCACTGAAAATTTATAATTATGATGACCACAAAAGCAACATGGTAAAAATGCTAATGGTACAATGCAAAGTGAAAAATTACCTACCATAGGTTGATAAAACTATGAGTTTGAGCTAGATTAAAAAGGAAGATGGAGAAATAAAAATAATTCACTGAAATAGTGAAATCCTGGGTGATTTTTTTTCCTTTTATGTTTGTTTTTCTGTTATCATTAGAATTGTATTTATAGAATTATTTTAAAAATTAGACTAACAATGAAGACATAGGGTAAGGCAGTTTTGAATATACAGGGAACTATGCATTGTTTAAGTAAGCATTGGTTAAATATTTTAGACATTGTATTAGTTTTCTATCGCTGCATAACAAATTATTATACAACTTAGCAACTTAAAACAGCAAATATTTATTATCTCACAGTTTCTGGGAGTCATGAATTTGGCAACAGATTAGCCAGGCGGTTCTGGCTCAAAATGTCTCAGGTGGTTGCTGTCAGGATGTGGACAAGAGCCACAGTCATCTGAAGGATTTATAGGGCTAGAAGATCTACTTTCAGATGTCTGTCACACAGCTGTGGGCAAGAGGCTTCTTTCCTTTCTGGTTGTTGGTAGGAGGCCTCAGTTTTTTGCTGCAGTTGCTTCTCCATAGAATACTTATGTGTTTTTGGGACATGGAACCTAGTTCCCTCAGAGTGAGCAATACCAGATAGAGAGTGAGGATGAAGTCACGGTGCCTTTTGACTTCATCTCCAAAGTCACACATGGTCATTTCTACTTTTTTCTATTAGTTATAGAAGTGAGTCATTAAGTCCAGCTTACACACCAGAGAAGGGAAAGGGAAAACTCCATTTCTTGAAGAGAAGAGTATCAAAGAATATATGGACACATTTTAAAATCTCCACAAGTACATTCCAAACCTTTACGGAGGCTGTTGGCGAATGCTTCCTGCTTATTTCTTTTATGATACTGTTACGGATTGAGTAGTGAGTGCTTCCTCAACATTTATGTCTACCTGGAATTTTAGAATGTGACCTTATTTGGAAAAAGAGTATCTGCAGATGTAATTAGATATGGATCTCAAAAGATTATCATGGATTTAGGGTGGGCCCTAAATCTAATGACTGTGGTTCTTGTAAGAGGAGAGGACACAGAGAGACACAGGGAACAGGGTTATGTGGCAATGGAGGAAGAGATTGAAGTTTTGCTGCTACAAGCCAAGGATGACAGGAGCCACCTGAAGCTGGAAGAGCCAAGGAAATTTTCTGCCCTAGGACCTTCAAAGGGAGCATGGCCCTGCCAACATCTTGTTTTCAGACTTCTGGCCTCCACAACTGTAGAAAGAATAAATTTCTGGTGATTTAAACTGACAAGTTGTGATAATTTGTTGTGGCAGCCCTAGGAAAGTAGCACAGATTTCTACTTAAATTGTCCTTTGAAGAATCTTGTTTTATAACATTATTTAGCCCAAACACTCACATTTTATTGGAAATGAGGCTAGAGGTTTATTTATTATATAGAATTGTTTTTTCAGTTAAAAGGAAAACATAAATTGCAGCATTTTCTACGACACTAGATTCATTCCTGTTCAGAACATATAAAAGAATAGTCACCTGACTAAAGGACAAGTAGCACAGGATCTCAGTTCCTGAATGAACAACTGACTGGATTCTGACTTCGGGAGAAGAAATAGCACTCAGGCCTTAGGACAGTGCTGGATGTCAGACTGAGGCAACCTTCAATATGAAGTCATTGGAAGACCACTGAACACCCAAAGTAGATAGTATGACTGACCCTTCATCCCAATGCTGGGTAAACTTTACTGGGAGAGGGAGATGGCTGAGAAGGGTTGTGTTTAAATTTTACTCAAATTAAATTTAATTTGCTCATTTAAAAAATCTCATGTAGGAAAATGGTATTTTGATAGAATTGGTTTGGTAAGCCAGATAGGGAAGAGTCCCGAAGAGATTTTTTTATTTGTTTTGCTGGGTTTTGTTGTTGTTTTTTTTTTTTTTTTGGTTGTTGTTTTTATTTTTTGCCTTTGGCAAAAGTTCCACGAGTACTAATTTCATCTGTAAGTGAAAAGTATTTATTATTAGGCCCCAGGCTTACATAAATACAACAGCAGAAGTTTAAGAAACAAAGTAAAATCATTTTGATAGGTTTCAACAGATTTTTCCCCCTAATTCCAGTCACATGATTTTATACCCATGGGTTTTAGAATTAAACAAGAATGTCAAGTGTTGGAATTATTTGGGGTGTGAATCTTTTAAATGAAAATTGAAGAAAACATTGTAAAAGGCCCGTAAGTTAAGTATAATGAATTTTAAATAACACAAATGAAACAACAAGCCAGGTCACACGCTGACAAACAGGGTCTCACACTGAGAAACAGGTTTGTGAAAATGTAAGAGAGCCCTGAGCTCAGGCAGTAGAAATGACTATTTGGAATTGTAGCTAACTGGGTGGGGAAATGTGATACTGATATTGGGACATGCTAAAAGCCAAACGCAAAACTTAGGATACAGTCACCATGATTATTATTACTTAAATATACGCTGACTATCAACAGTTCAAGGAGCATGTTATTATAATTTGTTACCCTACATGTTGGAGGAATCTGTATGTTACCTGCTTGTTTGGCAATATTAAGAAACTTATTATCTAGGCTTCTCACTGTGAAAGATGGCAGAAAAAACAGATCACAGTGTTCTCGTGAATGCTGTTTCTGTATTCAGATATATAACCACATCTATATTCATTCCAACACTTTAGAGATCCAAAGTAAAGCAAATGTGCCATTTAAACAATAACAATTGAAGCACCCACACACTAAAGTACACTTATGCAATAACAGAACTTCACGAATGGAGAAATGGTGGCTGGGAAAAATTAGTTCTATAGAAAAGGAAATACTCAGTTTTAAGTTAGAGGATTTTATTTCCTTCCTATTCCCACCTCCATTATGCACCAAGTTTTATTTGTTTAATGACTTCTAATTTTAAAAGGTATTTTAGAAGTAGAAATAAAAGACCTAATGACATCTATATGGACAGTATGGAGAGAGATGAACCAGGAATGAGTTCAGCACTTAGTACTCTTCATAGAAGTTCCAATAAATGTTTTTGGAAGATATGAATGAATATGAATAAAATGAATGGTCAGTGGATGAACTAATGTATGTATGAATCTGGTTTAAGTAACCGAGGTAAGAAAGATCATGTCATGCCATAAGACAGCACAGAAGGAAAGATAGTGTTATGTTGAATTTGGGATTTTTATTATAGGTACAAGCAAGTTTTGGTAAAACAGGATGATTTGACTCTAACATTTTGACTCCATGGACATTTGTCTGTCTGCATATTAAAGTGATTTTGGAACATTTGATAAGAATTGCTTACAGTTTTTTAATAAGTTATCTAATAAAATCTAAATACTCTTTTGAAAATGCATGTTACTGTAGAAATGGCATGAAATAGAACAGTGACTGACAGTGATTGAAACCATTATTTTCTAAATAATTACCTCTTGTTGGAAACACTGAAAACTGCAAAAATTGGCCGGAGAAAAATTATCCAAATGATCCACATAAAATAAAACATGCAGTATAATTTGTTAGTAAGTAAAATGTGATTGAAGATTTAAGCTTCTTGTGAACAATTTAATGTATAAAATTCAAATTGAGAAAAGTTGGTTTGCTTGATAAAAATGACCTCAGAGCCTGAAGGATCGCTTGAGTCCAGGAGTTGGAGGTTGCAGTGAGCTATGATGAGGCCAGTGCACTCTACCTGGGGCAACAGAGTATGACTTTGTCTCAAAAAAAAAAAAAAAGGCCTCAGAGTCGAATCTAAAATAATAATATTAAGTAGTATGAAAATAATTGTACTATATGGCAAAATTGAAACATAAATATCATTGATCCCAATGAAAATAATTTTATTAAAATGCAATTAAAATATATAAGAGATTTGACTGTGCAGTATTGGACATTAATCAAGAAATTAAGTTAAAGTTTGCTCTGGAAAACAGTTCATTAACAAAAATTTATCTAGTTTAAATCCTTTTTTTTATTTCAAGATATTGTGGGGGTAGTTTAATCTTTATGATTAAGATGTTGTGTTTGTAAACTTAGCATCAAAACCTTTCTTGAGAATTGAAGTGGCTAAGTGAAAACAGCAGAGTCAAAACAAGGAGGTTAAAACATCCTACTCTGCAGCTAAATACAGGTCTAAAACTCAGGAGACAGAGACAATGCCAAGGCAGAGACCTAGGTTTGGGAGTCATTAGCAAGTATGTGAAAGTCAAAGCCATGGATATGGATGAACTATTCCAGGAGAGAAGAGGACAGAGAATGGGTATCCAGGACGCCCATACTTGAGGGGCAAATAAGGAAAGAGATTGTGATGTGACAATCAAAAAGAGGGTGGTGATTATGTTTTAACTCCCAGGGCTCTGCTCTCCAAGAGAGCAGCATGGAGCATTGGCTTTGCCATTTTTAAACTCTTCTAAATTATAACCATATTTTAGAAAATGTGGGATATTCTTAAACAGAAATTATAGAAATTCAGAGTGTAAGCAGAGCAATCCCATTGTCCTGATGCCCAAATATCAACTTTAGAGCGATTCAGATATGTCATGTGAACATAAAATTTTGGACCATATTAAACATCAACTTTTCCTACTTTTATTGTTGTCTTACTCCTAAGAGAAATTTAGTGTGTTTAATCTTTTAGCTCTTTGATAGAATAAAGCTCTTCTGGATGCCTGCAAAACATCAACCAGACTTTATATATCTAAGGCATGTACCACTTCGAAAAGTCCATCTCTTTACAATTATTCAGATGAGCTGCCTCGGCCTTTTGTGGATAATAAAAGTTTCAAGAGCTGCTATTGTCTTTCCCATGATGGTATGAAACTTCTGTCAACTCTTTTTCTCCTTCTCTGATTTTATGGTCTCTTTGGAAACACAAACACATGAACTAAAATTGGAACAACAATTATTGGAAATCCCAGTACAAACTTTAATACTAAAATAAGTGACTTAAGATACATATGTTTTATACACACGTATCTTCAAATGTTACTTTAATCTCAGCCCTAATAGAAACTGACTTGTTTTCTACCAAAAAACAAATAAGCAAATCTATATCTTCTATCTTTTCCATTTTAAAGTATTTTATTATTTACTTCAGGTGTTAGCCCTGGTATTTGTAAGAAAGTTGATGGACTTGTTGTTTACCAAACGGGAACTCAGCTGGCTGGATGACTTAATGCCTGAGAGTAAGAAAAAGAAACTAGAAGATGCTGAAAAGGAAGTAAGTGAGAGTAAAATCAATATTTTATAAAGAAGGAAAGAAGAACATAGTAATAGCTCTTTGCAAAACTATTGTTTTTATCTTTAGGCAGTGATTATTAACAAACACAGGTGAAGTAGTTTGAAAGTTTAATGTTTAAAATCATAAAGATTTGAACAGAGAGAGAGTAGAGATCTGACAGGAGGAAACCAAATTCTAATGAAATATGCAAATACTTTGTACTTAGTTACCCTAAAGGTTTATTTTTCCATTGTGGATGGCAGAAACTTGCTGATGCTCAACTGTTTCCAAATTATGGTCATATGATGATTGCTTTTTGGTAAAATATGTGAGAAGAAAAAAGAGATGTTACTACTGTTGGTATTTTCCTAAGGAACACAGTTTTAATCAAAAGATTCTAATGCATCAGGAGGCTGAGGCAGGAGGATAGCTTGAGCCCAGGAGTTTGAGGTTGCTGTGAGCTAGGCTGATGCCACGGCACTCTAGCCTGGGCAACAGAGTGAGACCCTGTCTCAAAAATAAATAAATAAATAAAAAAGATTCTATTGTAAAATTAGTTATTCTTGAAATATGTGAAATGATTAAGAGGAAAAATGTTTCTCTGATTTGCTTTCAAAGTGATTTAAGATTGAGTAAATGTTGTTTGAGAAACTTTTGGGATTTAATTATTTTCATGGATTGCTGATTTATCCTATTCTGTTTCATAAGTTATAACAATTTAAGTTTTATGACATATTTAAAAGTCATATGTAAGCTTGGGTCTATTTTGAAAGCTACATTTTTTAAAGTATATAAAAACTACAAAGGATGCAAATGGAAAAAAAATGATCAGTACAACATTCGACAGAATGATTGAATCCATTCATTGTAAAATATAAAAATAAAATTACTAGGTGAATAGAAATGAAATTGAAAGAAAATATTTGATAAGAATTGTGTATTACTCTTTCTATTTTTCTTGCTTCAACAGGTAATCACTACTGTATTCAGTTTCCTATCTACAGAGTATTTTCTCAAACTATGAATATATTTCCTATTTCCTTGGGGGAATTCATTTACACGTGTTTCAGGGGTCAAAGGTTTTGCTCATTTAGTGAGGCCAGATTAGGCCACAAAATCTAATGTGGTTTCTGCTCAGAAATCTCTATAAACACGGATACATAACGTGTGATTGGTAGTTCCTTTTCTTTCCATGGTGCCCCATCACTGCCAATGGATTCCCACATGTAGAGAGTGATCATAATGACATATCTTAATTCTGTATGAATATTTCAATTTTTCCAAATGTTGTAGAAGGCATACTAGAATCATACCACTACTACTACTAATAATGTAACACTAAAAATATCATGTTATTTATTTTTCTGTTTAACATATTCTTATTTAAATATTAGAGTTTTTAAAAAATTATACTTTAGGATATTTTGATATTCTCTATTTCCATTTAGGGCTTTAGTAAATATTTGCTCTCATCCTCATATACCATTCAAGAAAAATATGACAGAGTTTGGCACAAGTAAAATTTAAATAAGATGGACACACAAGAATATGGAAATTCTAAAGCCTTAGGTTATCCATACTTGATGTGATTAAAATTATTCAGATTGAAACATTTTCCAAGAAGGTTTAAATTCCAAAGAAAGTAATATTGAAGACAAAACTCATTGGCTATGAGCATCTCTTCCAGTCTTTCTGATAATTTCAGTACAGCAGGTCCTCAAATAACATTGTTTTGTTATAACATTGATGAGAAAAAAATTGATTCCCAGCCAGGCCACTGTCAGGGTGGAGTTTGCATGTTTTCCCCATTGTCTTCGTGGGTTTTTTCTGGGGACCCTGGTTTCCTCCCACATCTCAAAGATGTGCCGTTTAGGTGAATTAGCATGTCCATATGTTCCCAGTCTGAGTGAGTGTGGGTTTATGTGAGTGCACTCTGCAATGGGATGGTGTCCTGTCCAGGGTGGGTTCCTGAGCTGCCGGGAGTGGCTCTGGACACCCATATTCTGAACTGGAAATAAGCGGGTTGGGAAATGAACGAATAAATGAATAAAAATTATTGCAAAATAAAAATTTATCAAGTATACAATAATCATACAAGACGCACAACAAACAATTCAGTATGAAAGTACTCAGCAAGCCAGTCCATATACTATCTGGTGGTAGAATGTGCTCCTTATGATTTTCTCTTTGTAAACATTTATTCTTTGATTTAACCCGCACCTCTACAACCACTGTCACTCACAGATTTGTCAAAATTTAGGTAATACATTATTTTACTTGTTTTTACTAATCTTTCTTAAATTTATGTACAGCTCACATTTATTTCAATTTTTAATATCAAAAGTGCTTTAAATCTTTATTTAGAAGTTTGATGATGTTTTTGTGATCAGAAATGTGCTGTAGGAACTTAAGTCTTGTTTATAACTATTAGCCTGTGATAAAATTGGTTTCATCATCCGTTGTTTCGTTTGAAGTCACAGTTTCCAAGAACCTATCAACAGCTTTAAGTGAGGACTTACCATACTATTAATTATGCTCACGTAGTAATGTACATATGTAATTTTGCTTTATTTTCCTACTTTTATTTTCTTTCAAATGTCTTTACTGCTTCTGATGGAGTAAGCTAGCAACAGCACCAGCCATATAATCATCTCTTCTGCAGCACTCTCCTTATGTGATACTCATACCATGAAACATTCTTGCCCTTAGAACTTCAAAAAATTAAAAATGATATGTAATCTACTATATTATGTTTAAAATTCTTCCCTATTGTGATTCAAAGAAAATTTCAGGTTCACCTTTTATTTTTCTGTGAAATAGTAGAGAACAAGTTTGATTATAATCTTAAATTTATTAGAATTTGCCACTCCCATTGCCCAGAACCACTCACACGGCTTCGTATGTGTGGTACATGCATGTATGTGTGCAATATGCCCATGTTGGAGTTGACGAATCTCACAGGGCAGAGACCCTGTGTCTAATCTTTTTACATTATGTATCCACTGTACTCCCATGGCTATTTACTGTTTTCTGAATATGAAGATAAAAATTTTAGAAGTAACTAAATATTACTAAATTTCCTAGAACTCATGCTTTCTGAAAGAATACAAATATAGATTTAAAGATTTACTGGGGCAATTTTACAGCTAAATCCATCAGATCCAAGTTTGAGGGGAAAACGTGGCAATACATTAACCACGTAGGTTTACAGATCCTTAAAGTCTCAGATGGATTAATAAGATGATACTTTCACGTGATCCTCAGCACACAGAAAGAAACAAGAAAAGCAATAATACAATCAAGAAATAATCCATAACTGAACATTAAAATATAGTTCTGACTACTGCAAAGACAGCTAATTCTCCATCAAACTGGAGAGAGAAAAGGAAGTTTAATGACATTCACTTTCTAGTTTGGAATTAGTATTAAAAGAGTATGCTCAGTAAAGAAAGTAGGAAGATTTAAGAAGGATTACATTAAATCTTAAATTCCTGGTTGATTTTCTACTTGTTTGCCTAGATCTCGGTATTCTATTTTTTTGAGGCTTATGGACTTGATGGAAGGATGTGATCTTACTGTGGCATCTTATAAGAAGGCCCAGTCTTTAGGAGACTGTGTGTTAAGGTGATAAAGGGACAAGTTCTCCAGAAATGTTGCATTTCTGCAATTGCTCAAATTAATTGAGTAACTTTGATCGTGATCTGGCAAGATGGTAAATGGCAGAAATGTCTCAGCTCCCTGAGACTTGAATTTAAAGTAGGCTCACCTCTTGTCCTTTTGATGATAGTCACAAGCTTGTACCTTTATCCTCCAGGGTTTTCCTATCAGTAGCCCATTTCTGGTCTTATGGCACTGAGAAAACATTCATTTGACCTTAAAATTCAATAATGAGTTAAGCAGAATAAATAGCTACACAGGCCAGTCCAAGGTCGCAGAGCTTCTGTTCCAAATTTTCATGTACTTCATGCATATGCATATGCATATGCTTCAGTTTTTAGAAAGAAAGGATTATAATCAGGGTAGAAATGAATATTGGAACCCTGACATTTTGCACATTGCTCTGTGTAAAGGGAAGACTGCAGAATCAAATTCTGGATGTCCAAATGTGCTCAGAGTACCAACATGCCTTCCTTCCTACTTAAATATTCTCTAGGACATTGTACATATTTGACAAAAGGCTACTGTTAAAAGCAGAAAACCCCAGCAGAATGTTTGCTTCTGGGCAGCGGGAAAAAGCGTTAATGTTAGATAACTCCTGGAAATTCAACTCTGTGGAAATGATCATGATACTGATAGTTCTTGATTTACTGGGAGTTCACTCTAACATATACACTATAGGAGTAAACAAAAGCGGGCATGGAGCCTTTTGGTCTATATAAAGCAGGATCATGAAAAAGGTCAAGAAAACATAAAAGCAATCTAAAAACAAGAGTAATCAAAAATTACAGAAGATGTCTTACTAAAAATGGTCAGAATTGATTGTGGATTGGAAAGCATGGCCAAATTATACAGACGAATATCATTTCTAATTGAATCTTAGGATGGCACAAACATATTCTCCTTCCTCAAGCAGTGGTTTTCCAAAATGTGGTTCTAGAACTTCTGCTGCATCAGCCAACACCTGGTAACTTGTTAGAATGCAAATTCTTGGGGTCCTACTACAGACCTATTGAATCAAAACTCTGGGGATGGGGCCAACCATCTGTGTTAACAAGACCTCCAGGTGATTCTGATGCATGCTAACATTTGAGATAAGTCCTTTCTTCAAAACACAGAGTCTGAATCTCCAGAATATTATCTTCTAAATACAAAAACACTCTACCAGAATTTAAACATTTTTAATAATATATATATATAATCACTTAGAGATACTAAATCGAATATTCTGATGAAAAAGAAGCTACATTCATGTATTTAATAATATGTGAATTCTATATGGAACGCCTCCCCATTTTTCATTTTCAGCTTGTAGTGAGTAGTTTTATGTATTGACTCTTCTATTCATTGCAAATCATAAGAAATACTTCTTATAAATATAACATTTGTGGTTTTCAGAGATTATATATACATGTAATGTTTGCAACTTTATTTTATTAGTAATTGGTGAAGGAAATGGTTTAACATTTCTTATGTTCTGTAGACTTTGTTTTACTCTTGGGTAAAATAAAGGGCTTGAGTTTGATTTCTGAAGTCCCTTCCATTTCTTAAGATCTGTGAATTTTAAAATTGCTGAATATTTTTTCTAATGCTCTAAACATCTTTGTGAACATTGACTCTCTGCTGTTGTTGTTTGAGCTTCGAGACAGAGATATTATATTTGAGGGCTCCTACATTCCTACATAGATACAGACTTTGCCAGAAAAAATGGATATAGTAACACGTTGCCTATTTCCCTACAAGTAGGTAAAGGATAAAGCATTTGTTAAGTATCACGATATATGAATTATAATATTTATGCTATCACAAAATATAGTTCAGATTCATGGTATAATTTGATGTATAACACCCTACTTATCAAAACACACCAGAATTTGACTTTGATTTTATTTTTCGCTTCTACAAAAGGCCTTTGGCTCAACCAGGCTAGTTGTTCACTGTCATGCAAACACGTCTTATTTATTCCTCACTTTTATGGTTGGCCCACATTGTTTCTTCCAACCTAGAGTTTCTTCTTTTCTACAGCCTCTGCTCCAGTGCTTTTCATGGTGATCCTCCATACCCTCTGACTGTAGGGTTTCTGTCTTTCTTTCCATTACTGTATCCCAGTATCTCGCAAACTACCCATCATGTAGATCATGCTTAATACATATTTGTTGAATGGATTAATTAATAGCTCCTGGATTATTCTTCTTGTTCACTATGTGCCTAGCACATAATACATGCTTGGTAAATATCTGTGTGCTGTTGTTTTTCTAAGCCTCAATTTTCCTGCCCTTTACTGGATATAGCACTAATTGTCCTTCACTTATTTTATATTTGACTATCTTAATTAAAAGATGGCATTTAAGTCACAGTAAATAGCCCTCAGTCAAATTGGAGAAACCCCTCAAATGTTCTTGGGCAAACTTTGCTCGTCACCCCTTTAACATCTTCCCCATGTTGTAGAACTCCACGTATTTTTTTGATGGACCCTATGTAAGCTAAGTGTGAATGGAACTCATTTTAAAGTACTTCTGACTTGAAGGTGGCGAATACCCAGTGAGGTTACGCTGTCACTCTCTTTCTTTTCTGGTACAATTGAGATAAGCTAGGTTGTGAGTGTCATGACGGCTAGTGCCCAATTTGACGGCTCCTCCTCAGAAAGCCTCGCTTTTTGGCGTCCTCACAGTGCTGCCGGGATGCAGCCGGCCCTCCGTCCCCGCGCTCCGGGGCCCACCCGGCTGCCTTCTGGCACTGAAGGCAGCGGCTGCTCTGCCACCCTTCTCTTCAGATAAGCATGGCTTGGAAAAGCTATCTTTAGAGGTGATGAGTTTTTGTTTGGATAGAATTATGACTAGTATAAAGCCCACACATGCTAACAAGCCACAGAGTGCAAAATAATTATTGAAAGCAATTTGAGAGAAAAGTGGAAAATCGTCTGAAGAAAAAACAAAATT
This sequence comes from Avahi laniger, assembly GCA_963575035.1. Taxonomy (NCBI): domain Eukaryota; kingdom Metazoa; phylum Chordata; class Mammalia; order Primates; family Indriidae; genus Avahi; species Avahi laniger. Next base: position 88,386 of record CAUYSK010013398.1, on the reverse strand, counting down.
GTTCACAAAGCTTTGGTCCAATTTTTACTGTTAGATTGAATCTTGAGCTTTCCTTTTCTGCTGCCAGGTAACTGAGGCACTGACAACCTGTTCTTCTCTTCGGATTCATGGGATTTTACTCTTTCTTAAACCTTTCTACCTGGCTTCTTGATATTTTATTCTGGATTGGCCAGACATGATACTATCTACTGGGCTTCACCTTGCGCTGGCAACCAAGGAAAGACTGGCGCTTTACTTGTATCTTGGTTTTACTTATGTAGCCTTTGGTATCACTGAATGTCTTCTCTTTATGTCTATGTACTCATTGCTCCTATAGAAAAAGTAACTTTTTCTACCTGAAATGATACATACGCTTTGCCCATGGCCTTGGGGATGTGCATATAAGTTTATAAGATGTATGTACTATATTCCATATATTATGACTAACTTGGTTGCCAGGCATGCTTCATTCTAGGCTGCGTATCAGCTCTGCAGTGCTGGAATGGGTAATTTCAAACGAATGGTATGTTTACTCACCTTGATTTAGCTCTAAAAATAGTACTGCCAAATGACAAGGGAATAGACGTGATACACAAGTAATAAAATACTTCTAATTTATTTTTTTCCTTTGAGGAACAGCAGAGAAAGAGAGTTAAATTAGTTCCTGGAATGCAAAGGGGTAACGCACTTGCCATTAGCCCCACAGGATATAAAGATGACATAGGGTTTCTGGGGGGAGGATTATAAGCAGAGAAGCAGCAGAGCTCACATAATCCCTGGCTCTCCAATGATTCCACAGCATAGGAATAGAGATTCTGTATCCACTATAGCCAGAGTCCCAGCAGAGAGGGGCCTGCTTGGGCCAGCAGGTTGGGAGAGTATTCCAAGAGTGAAATGAGGCCTACCCTCACATTGCATTATATATTCATAGGTTAGCTGAAGAGGTACTAGAAAACACTTTGTTTCTTTAAGTAATGAGAAATATGGGCATGGGCTATTCCAGACTGTGGAGTGTCAGGTGGACGGCTAAGATCTGATCACCTTAGGAATGCCCTTGCGCACCAGGAGTAATGACATCAACCTAAGGTCTCTCTGGAAGCTGGTTAGGCCAGCTGAGCTCTGCTAAGCTACTGAAAGAGGGCAGGAGATGAGCCGTCAAGGCCATCCCTATTTTCTCTCATCAGTTTCCATTTGTGCAGGGGGTCACTTAGTTTTTCATGTCCATAAATCTGAAAATTCCATTTCTGGAGTTAGAGCCATTTTTAAATGAAATTAAATAACTCTTTGAACTTAAACCATGCTAATTGATCCATTTGAAAATCAATGTAGTAAATAAGAGCTATAATCTATAAATAACTTTCTCTTTTGGTGCATGGAAAAAATTTGATGATAACATTATTTGAAAACTAAACCAGGACATTTCAAGAGGGTAGCCATAAGATTATCTTTATCCCAAAACACAAAGTGAGCTGGAGTAGAGAGGACACAAGAATTTATATTTCTAACAAGAAAAAAATGTTATATATGAAGCAATGTATATATGAATATATGAAGCATTTCCACCCTTTGTAGAAGGGTGGAATATTGTCATTGTAAGAAGCAATTTGAGGCATCAAAGTCTAAAACACTTCTAAATGGAGTCCAACTACTTGATTTTCTCCTCCATCAAGGCATACTGTGTTTTGATCCATACAGGAAGATACCTTCCACTGTCTCTTTCCAAGTCTCTAGAGCAGCGATTCTCTAAGTGTGGACCCCAGACCAGTATAGTCAACATCACTTGGAAACTTGTTAGAAATGTAAATTCTTGTGTCTTCTCTACTCCAGACTCACCGAATCAGAACCTCTGGGGTTGGGACCCAGCAATCTATATTTTTAACAAGCCCTCCAGGTGATTCTGATATAAACTAAAGTTTGAGAACCACTGATCTGAGTACATCCCTCATTCCCTCCCAATAGAGCATTCTGGGAATATAATTTCAACTTACGTAACAGTAGAACTGATTATATTAACCATACTTTTGTCCTTGTAAAATTTAGATTAATTTTTTAAAAATCTGCTTGGAAGTTAACCAGTTTTTCATTGAGTGGCATGAAGGAGATTGTTGTTAGCATTTAAATTACTTTGTGTTATGAGACTCTCATTAATTACTTATGTTCTTAGTAGCTGATACTTTATTGAAAGGACCTGTGCTAGCATTAATAAATGCAAACAGAGTGGAAGGTCCTGAGGTTAATGAGATAATGAAACATTAATCTGTGTTTCTTCTTTAATGTAAAATGGAGATTCATCAGGTTCACTTTGTATACTTTACATTTGTCTTTTCAGGAAGAACAAAGTATGCTAGCTATGGAAGATGAGGGCACAGTACAACTCCCATTGGAAGGGCACTACAGGTAAGATAGAAATTTAAAAAAACAACAATTTAAATAATAAAATGTGTTGATATGTATTCTATTTAAGAATTTCATACTGTGTGGACTCCCATAGAGGTTTGTTGAAGTTGTGTTAGAGAAGAAAGAACTGAGACTGATGATTAGATTACCTGAATCGCAGTACTAAGTTCTGCCAATTCCAGCTGTGTGACTATACCCAAGTAGCATATAAGGAAGCAGAATGGGAACTGTTTTTGAAGTATTTTATTCCCATATTCTATAATGTATATGAAACATCCCTTTTATATGCTTAGACACTAGCACCTGAAGACAGGTCAAGATTTACTTTTGGTATAAATGAGCTAGGTATTCACCAAATTGATCACAGATAAATGCTTCAACTCTGGGAATTTGCTTCTAAAAAGGACATTTCCAAAGAGATAATCTATTTCTTGAGTTGAAGAATTGAGTCGTTCCAGTCATTTTGGGAAATATTTATGCAATTCTCCAAAATATGTTAATCTTGTTTATGTACAAAGACAGCAAAAGAAAGCAAACTGCTGTAAGTTATGATAAAAATTTTTAAAATTACAAGTATTTGGCCAAAAATTATCTCTTTTTCTTTCCCTCTCAGTATAATTTAAATAGTTTTCCTGTACAATTCTATTTATATTCCATTTAGTACCCAATTTTATGATCTCAATGTGCTTGAGGACAATGTAAGGCTATGCCAGTAAAAAAACCAGAGAAATCTTTTCTCTGAGGAGGGAATTTGTCCCAGTGTTGAAAAACAAGGTAAGAGAGAATCATCTGGATCTTTAGGGTCTGACTCTAAAATCACATTCCCTAAAATTTTAGGAAATATATACCACTTAAGGATGAGCACAAGTTTAGAAGGCATTTTATCTTTTTTTTTAACGACATTTAAATTTTAAAATCCTGTTGACTGTTTAGTTGAATCAGGATATTACCAAGAATATTCTGTAGAAACTCCTGTCATGTGGTACCACTCTCAAAAGGGCTTTGTGGTTAAATAAGTTTGGAAAATGTTCTATGACTGCATTCCAGTTTGGAGATTCACAATGCATATTAGCATATGAAACAATCTAAGTAGTACTGCATTTTTTTTAAAAAAAAAAACATGTTTAACTTTGTTTAATCTAGCATTTTTTCAACTCTTTTGCTCACAAGACTCTTCTTCACATAATATGAAAAACTTTTATTTCTCATGATGCTTTTTCAGAAATTAGTTGATCTCATGCTTTGACTTAGTAGGAAACTATCTTTCTAGGAAGACTAAGGGCTGGAGGGTTTAGAGGGATTAAAGAACACATTTCTCAATTGGGCAAGGAAGGGAGATCCAAAGTTTTGCTCCTCTTAAAAGTTGAATTTGTTACTCTCTTGTGAAGAACCACCAATGAGGGTCATGTGAGGTCAGCTTGGGATCTCTGGAGACATGATTTTTCCATAGCAGAGTATGTTTCCTATGTATAGTAAAGTGAGAGCTTTTTTTCTCATTCACTGAAACTGTCTTTCACTTGGTCTGTGATTTATTGCTGCTGCCATTTGGTTATGTTTCTAGCCCTGGAGATGTTTTGGAGCATCCTGAGTATTACCTATAATTGGTGCCATTTTTAAATGGAAAAAAAGCACCTAGCATAGTACAGGCCCTGCTGTTGTAGATTTCCCCAGCATTTGGAAAGACTTCTGTCAAATACACAGGCTGCCATTCATTTATTCAACAAATACTTATTGAGTGAGTACCAAAGGTTTGGCTCTTAGGGGAACAGCAGTGAACAAATGGTCAAGAATCCTGGTCCTCATGAAACTTATATTCAAGTAGAATGGAGGTAGAGGGAGACAGAACATAAGCAAATGAGCAAATAATGTAGTATAGTATTTCGGATGATGAAAAGTACAATAAAAAGAAAAAGCAAATAAAAAGGATGGGAATGCTATGAGGAGATAGAAATAGCAATTTGAACTAGGGTAGTCAGTGAGAGCCTGTCTAAGAAGGTGACATTTGAACAAAGGAGGGGAATGGTCGCAGCAGGTGAAGGGACATTATGAGCAGAGTGAGGAACAAGGACAAGGCCCCAAGACAGCAGCAAGCCTGTAGTGTTCCAGAACAGACAGCAGGCCATTGCGTTGTGGCTGGAGAGGGGTGAGCGGAGATGCAATGGCAGGAGGTGAAGTCAAAGGGTGGGAGGATGGGGAGGACAGAGACTTACAGGCCATCATAAGGACTGGGCCTTTACCCCGAGTCAATAGGAGCCACTGAGGGTCTGAGCACAGGAGGGAAGTGACCTGTGATGCCGTGAATGTTAGGGGCAAGAGCCTAAGCAATGGATGGGCAGAACCTAATCTCTGTAAGTTGAAACGAATTAAGAACATTGCAGACCAAATCAGTATCTATATAGCTCAAACTTTTCTTTAGACTTTTTATTTTTCACAAATCTTTTTAATAATTGTGAGAAATATTCAATATTTCCCCATTTTAATTATCAAAAATACTGCACAGAAAACAAAATGTGGTATAAATATATATACAATAGAATATCATTCAGCCTTGAAAGGAAGGAAATTCTGACATATGCTACAACATGGATGAATCTTGAGGATATTATACTAAGTAAAATAAGCCAGTCACAAAAAGACAAATACTGTATGATTACATTTACATGAGGCACTCAGAATAGTCAAAATCATAGAGACGGAAAGTAGAATGGTGGTTGCCAGGAGCTGGCAGGAGGAGGAAAGGGAGAGTTTTGTTTAGTGGGTATGGAGTTTTAGTTTTATAAGATAAAAAGAGTTCTGGAGATGGATGGTGGTGATGGTTGCACAACATTATGAATGTATTTAATAACACTGAACTGGACATTTAAAATGGTTAAGGTGGCAAATTTTATGCTATGTGTATTTTACCACCATAAAAAAATTAAGAAAACATACTCTACATAGACATAAGATTGTCCTATATTTAGTTTCTATCAATGAATAACTGCAGTTATTTCTCTAATGTTTATTATTTCATTTTGGATAAACTCCTATCTAGAGATGATCCATCTGTGATCAATATTTCTGATGAAATGTCAAAGACTGCCTTGTGGAGGAACCTTCTGATTACTGCCGATAACACAAAAGATAAGGAGTCAAGCTTTCCTTCTAAAAGGTTTGAATTTTAAAATAATGAGAATTTATACTGATTCTAATTGTTTTTGACATAAATCCATTATCAAAAGAATAATATTGGGGTCCATCAAATTTAGATCTAAAATATTTCAGAAATTATTTTTGAAAGTGGGTAGAAATTATAATTTTCCCAAATGTTGGTATGTTTTTCAACATCTCTCTTTCAAATTAAAAGCTTACTCCCAAATTATTGTAGTGGGGGGAAATGGTGCTATAAATGAGTCCTGACGTGCATGGTCTTTTTGATGTTCATTTTGCCCTACTATTTTGCAGTATGATTTTATTTTATTCTTTGTCACCCACTGCCCAGGACTCCTTAGGTATCCGACCACATTTTGCACTCCTTCATTTCCCTTTTCTTAAGCCAATATGCATTGTATGTAAGCAATGATGATTTTCTATTTAGTATATTTCTAGTCCCCCATTCTAACCCCCTGAAAATCTTTTATAAGCTTCTTACCCCAAAACTTTCAGCTCCTGAAAGTTCTATCCATTCTTACTTTTCTGTATGTAAACATACGAACAACTCCGATAGTTTAAGTGCTTGCTAGGGCAAGAGTGTATCCTTAAATATCAAGATGAGATTTCCAACTGAATTTTTTAGAATTTATAAATAAGAGTTCAAATCGCCCAGTCTTCTTAGATGCTGATCTGAAAAAAAGGAATTCCTATGTTATGCTAACATCTCTGCTTGTTAGAGAATGATTGAGGGATTTGGGACGGTGTTTACTATGATTATTAAGTTCCTTCTTTATATTCTTAAATTAACTTTTTCTACTTAATTTTTATATTACATTTTTGTCATAAGCTCCCCTTCCTAATCACTCTAGAAGCTGATTCCCCAAAGGTAAGAAAGACCCTCTCCCTCAAACCTATTCCTTGGTTGCATTTCCTTATGTTAAATGGTGTCTTTTGGAAACCTGGTTAGTCTTTGTCCTCTGTGTGAGTTTTGGGGAGACAAAAGGCATGAAAGTCTTGGGCTCAGATCCAGTATCAGATCGAGTTTCATGGCATTTCTATAACTACTCAGCTCTTTAAGTGGGTCTGAAACTTGAGTAAAGTTTTTTCCCTCCATGATTTATACGAATGTATCATATATAAATCAACAAATGTCACAGAACTGTATTTGGTAATACAGTTAGATTTGTATGTCTATATTTCTTGTTGCTGGTTTTTGTCACCCCAAAATGGCATGCTGCTTCAGAGTCATTTCTATACCAAACAGCATAAACAGGACAAGACAAACAGCAAATGTGCAGAGTCTTCATCCCAGAAACTGGGGATTCTATCTCTCAACTAACTCCAAAATTTACTACGAATTTGGTTAATGTATGTTGCTCAGTAGACTTTCTCAAAAACTTTTGGTTGGTATTTTCTGCCTTTTAATAGGATTTAAAAACCTTCATGTATTTCTTTGCTTGGCTCAAGCAAAAGTAACATTTTATTCTAAAACATTCTTTAACTCCCTTTTCCAACAATCCCTGCTATAATCTGATAATTCTCACAGTAATTGTGTTTTGCTAGAACTCTTGGAAGAAAATCAGAGGAAGAAAATCAGGAAGAAAATCAGGATAATATCTCAAGCCCATTGAAATATATACTTGTGGACCCTTTCACATTAAAAATCTGGCATTTCTTTAATTTTTTTAAAAAATGTGAAGTCTTAGGTTCATGAGCTCAAAAAAAAAAATGCTGTCTGTGGGAAATATGTGGAGAATTTGAGACAATCAAACCTTTAGATTGTTTTTCTTCCTACATAGTATGGATTCATAGTCCTAACTTTTCCTCTGTTTTTCTTTGGTTCAAGCAAAAGTTTTTATGACATGTTATTTTAGGCACACCTTAAAGTCAAGTCAAGTAACACTAGATCAAAAACATTTTTTTTTTAAAAAAATATGTATTTAGATGATTTCAGACAGTAAATTCACTCTACTGAATAATGCAATGTGCTTTAAAGAAGGGCCAATTTTAAATAGTTCATCCTTTATATTTCAATATAACCACTACTTCTTATTCTTTACACATGTATTTTCACCAATGTGAGATAGAATAGTATTTCTTTATTTTTCATTGCTGAAATAGAGCTATTTCAACTATTGCAGGATGAAAGTTTACTTAACTTTCCTTACCTTTTGATGTGATCAAATCTGTAACTTTCTGGCCGAGAATGGTGGCTCACGCCTGTAATCCTAGCACTCTGGGAGGCCAAGGCAGGAGGATCGCTTGAGCTCAGGAATTAGAGACTAGCCTGAGCAAGAGCGAGACCCCGTCTCTACTAAAAATAGAAAAAATTAGCCGGGTATCCTGGTGTGTGCCTGTAATCCCAGCTACTCGGGAGGCTGAGGCAGGAGGACCACTTGAGCCCAGGAGTTTGAGGTTGATGTGAGCTAGGCTGAAGCCACAGCACTCTAGCATGGATGACAGAGTGAGACTCTGTCTCAAAAAAGAAAAACAAAAACAAAAACAAAAAACAAGTCTATGGATTCCCATGTGAAAAATATCTCTTGGTTGATGGTTAATGTCTTTTATCCTCATAATGGTAGAAGCTCTGGACAGGGTATAGCTTACTGAAATCCTCAAATCACTGATACTATTAATAATAAAGCAATACCCTTCCAAAACTGCTGCTTTCTCTTGGTATCTGTTGAAGGCTTTAAAGTATGATAATCAGGAACTATGAAAATGTATCCATTGACAAAAACAGGCCTAAAGACCAGGTTACCAGGGTCTGTATCTCCTGAGTCCTAAGCTGGTTTCCGGGCAGCCTTTGATACCCCCCTCCCCTGCAGTTATTTTCTGTCTCATCACTTGCTGTAAGTGCCTCAGAGAATGCTAGAAAACTTTTCTTGGTGGAATTTGGAATAGAAGTTATATTTTCTCAGTTATTTCATTCATTTTTTGTTGTCAAAATATTTTATCTAGTTTAACTGAGAGTAGACTCCAAGAACTAACTGCAAATCCTACTATATCTGGAGGACGTCTAATTTTGATCCTAGCACGATACATACATGCAACAAGCACCTATGCAGCTTATTGAATGAGTTGGTGGAAATAGGGCTTATTAAAAACCACATTGCCTCAGAATAGGTAAGAACTGCTATGTGTTATAATACTAACATCCAAGATCACTGTTTCTGGAGAAGGTCCCTGGCAATGCTAGGAAAAGCAGCGCTTAGTTTTGCCTCGGTGGCAGAGGCTTGGCTGTGGGACCACCATCCTCCCCACAAACCTCTCACCAGGGCCCTCCCCTTGCACTGCGCACTACCTTCTTCTATCCTGGATTATGCTTCTTTGCTCTGATTTCCTAAGCCTAGGCTCTCTCATGAGTGCTTGGTAAATATTGTTGATAACGGCCATTTTAGTGCCATTGAAAAGTAATGATTTCGTAGATTACTTAGCAGCACAACAGTACCAGATCACTTTTTGCCCTCTCTTGAAATATTACTTCCTTACATTTTAAATTTTAACTCCTCAAAGGCAGGGACAATCTTGTCCATCTTGTATTCCAAAGTCTTTGCAGAGTAACTGGCATGTATAATAGAGATGCAATATATGTCTATTATAATAATAAATAATATATAGGCAATATATATTTGTTGTAATGAAAGTATAAAGTTGATTGGCATCCAGAAAGATGAGTGTAACAAGGAAGCTAGAGAGCAATAGCCGAACAGTAAGAAGATTCAAATTGAGAATATGTTTCACAGAAATCTTGAGCTGGTTATAAAATTTCCGCTTCATAATTTGCTGAAATATAATCTGATACCAAACCATGGTGTTAATGAAGGAAATTAAAAAAAAATCATGTAATCTGTTATTGTTTTGTAACCAAACAACCAATATAAACAAAGCAGGGCATCAGGAGAAAGCACATCAGTGGATCAAGTTGACATTCTGAATCCTTTTATTCAATACTTGGTGACGAATAGTGCCATTGGGAGCGCACTTGTTTAACAAAAGATTTGGAACACCTCCTACATTCCAAAATATTGTGCATGTAGAAACTGTGCAGGTATAGGGACCAGTACGCCTCTGTCCCCACAATCTTCTACAGAAAGAATCGAGTATTTTATCTTGTAAAAGATAGAGTTCATTGGAATTGGGAATACCAGCCTTAGAATTCTGGAATTTGAGCTACAAGGGGATGCAGAGGCATCTAGTCCAAAACTAATTTTACAGATGAAGAAACCAAGTCTCAGAGAGATTAAATAACCAGTCCAAAGTCATACAGCTCATTCTTAGCTTCTGGTAACTGAACCCAGATCTTTCAACACCAAGCCCAGGGCTGCCCTGTTTCATTGGCTTTGTCTGGCAAAAAAGACTAGGAGCCAGGTAAAGCCCAAAGGAAAAGTTAATTTCGAAAGCAGGAGAGCAGACACTTGTCATATGAAAGGAACTCAAAGCAGAAGAAAGTGAGTCATACAGATAGAGGAGTTAAAAATACAGAGTTTAGGCTCTCAACACATCATGTGCACACTGTCATCTCTTCTCATGGAAAGAGAAAAGAAAAGGGAGAAAAGTTGCTTTGCTCTGACCTGTAAGTAGTATGCGCTGAGAAGTGTGGCAGGCACAAACCCGGGCGCCATAGACATGCGCTCACACCAGCTCTCAGCGCTGGCAGCGTGCCACAGATGGCAGAAGCTCCGGCACTTCTTACCTGATGGTGCCGGGTGGTGGTGACAACTGAGAAGGGCTGTTTCTAGCTTGAATTGGAGGAAAAACAATTTAAAAAACACACTCTAAGAATGTGTCTGAGTTATTGACCACTAAGAAAGCTGCACAGAAGGCCCCATAGAAAAATGGAGTTTTATTACTTTATTACTTGGGGAAGAGTTATAAAAGCAAGGGTGTCCCCATGATCAACTACTTCATAAATTTATATTAAGGGCTGAAGTTAACAGTAAAAATTGTAAATTCTTCCAGCTCAGGGCCTCAGAGGCTGGGTGTGACTTTCCCTTCATGTCACAGTGGGAGGGTCACAGAGAATCCTAGATGTAGAGGGCTTTGCCATGCGCTGGAAGTGGTCATGTGGAGGGGTGGGGGGGTGAGCAGTTCTGCTGCCCTTGCCCCCGCCAAACATACTCTCTTGGTGTGAGCTTGATCCATGTGAAGGCATTATTTGAATTTTCCATGAAAACTGTCAATAAGAGAGTAGGAAAAATATACAGTGGAAAGATATTGAAAGAAATAGACAAAAATGGTAGAATCATATGATTAGTTTGCCCATCAGTAAAGTTAACTGGAGGATGAGATTAAACAGAAGCCACTTTGGAATGAGTTTATTTGAGGAGGAGTGAGGGAAAACATCCTTCCTTTGATGTTCAGAGTGAGGATTTGTCTGTAAAGAGACAGCACAGGTGTCTGGAGAGCAGTGTGCATGGTGACCTGTCCTCTAGGCCGGTAGAGATGTGTCTGTCTTACCTGACCAAGGTACAGTCCTCACTAAAGGTCAAGATCCAGTCCAGGTAAAAAGGATGAACCATTTGCAGCAGAGCCCAGAAATGCCTCCTGTGACATCTTGTTCGGGTCATTTATTAATACTAGAGTTGGCACTATCTTAAGATGGGGTTATGGTTGACATTTTCAACAATCATCAGTGAGTCATTTGCCCAAATGAGGATCATGGTATTAATCTTGCATGCCTTTGGAACTGTTTTAAAAATGTCTGGTTTTTGTTTTTTAGTGTCTATTTTGAATTTCCCCCTCTCTGCAGTTCTTGGTTTCTATCTCACTGTGTGCAGAGGATTTTAATTGTTGCTGTCTGTCTGTGCTTCGCAGCATGAAAGAGTGATGCCTAAGAGCTCTTGTGGTGCTCTGGGGTTGATGAGTTTTTGTGTCTGAGCAAGCAGATCTCACTGTAGCCATGTTGGATTGCAGTAATAAACTTCTCCTTTTTTCCCCTGTAGCACTGAAAGCCGAAAAGAGAAGAAAGCTGACTCAGGGAAAGGTGTTGACAGGGAGACTTGTCTATGACTTTATCTTCAATTTATTTTTTACATATATATGAGAAGAGTGTCACAATTATTAATAAAACTACTTTGATCATGTATTGTAAATTCTGTCTCTCATCCCAAATCCACCTTCATACTGTAAGTAGTGCAATATTTGTTTCATTTCTGTGTTTAAACAACTGAGCGGTGAGACACCCTTGTGAGCAGAAACAATAAGTAATGTAAGAATCTATGTGTTCCCTGCTGTATGTTAGACATTTGTAAATACTGGATTCTCATTGTCAGTTTCATGAGAGCAATAGCTTCCTCAAAGAAATAAGTCATATTTACCAAGTTTGTATTTTCCTACTGTAGTGACCTGAAGATGTCTAATAATTTCATTCAGAAGAATTTTGAAAAGTAGTCTTACTTCTTTTTATTTTTTATAGCTTAGCGTTAGTGACTTATTTCAAAAGATCCAAATCAAAAAGTTAGTTTGAAAGCATTTTTAATAATTGTATTTATGCATTTCCTTGATTTAATATGATACATTTAATACTTAACAATTTATATGTAACTGAAACTTAAAGTAATTTGAAAAACTATATAGAAACCTGTTCACAACTTGTTAAAAAGAATCAGATATAATGCAAAGGAGTCAAGTAGTATTTACTTAAAATTCAAGTTGTGACTACATGATTAAATAGTAGGCTTGAACGAAATGCTTTAGAAAAACTTTGTAACTGTTTTGTGGATTTTCAATATAAACCTTTATCAGAAATGTGCTGTTAAGTTTCTCTCCCATTGAAAACAGATGTTTTCCAAATAAACCTATTATATGCACATGGAATATCACATGTGAATCATTGTACATGAAATTCCACTCCTGTACAGTTATCTGCTGCTAGTGGTCATGCACTGCTTAATGCTGGTCCTGAATCATGTTCTAATGTTAGACCAATAGGTCTCCAATTGTACTTTTTTTTTTCTGCAAAGTTTTTTCCACTTTTTACTTATTGCATGTTGTGGAAAACAATCTTTTAAATGAAAATTTTAGATTCTGTTTGAGAGCATTCTGTGTATATTTCAGTCCAAATGGAATAATCCATCTTTACCAAGCTTATACAAGAGGAAGGAAAGTTAAGAAGTTTTTGAATATTATTAAAATACAATTTCATTCCATTTTAGATGAATATGAACTTAATAAAGACTAAATCTCATAGTGCTCTTGGTTCCTAAGTATGATCAATGATCATCAACTTTATAATACTTCAATGTTTAAGTTTACAATAATTCATAGCCCTGTGGCTTTTTCAGACTATTAATTATGTACTCTGTAAGTGCACATGAAAAGTGCAAAAAAAATTCTTCTTGTGATTAAGCTAATGAGGGAAAAAAATCAACAAAGCCTCCATTAGGTTCAATATTTTGATACATTTTACAAATTACCCTCATAATCCTTTAAAGATTTTTTTTTCCTATGGAACGTGAGCTTAAAAATTATGGGAAGAAGAATTTGCAGTTAATAAAGTGTTTATTTATAAATGCTGAAGAAAAATACAGAAACTTCCTGTTCCAGATGTGTTTTCTTTGTGTATTTTATAATAGAGATATTATATTGTAAACATTTCCATTGTTTTATGATTTAGCCAGTTAGTCCCAGAAGCAGCCTCTTAGTGTTTTAATATATTAATGACTGTTCTGTTAAAATGATCATAGTGAGTTAAAAACTTCACGTGATCTCCTATTTGAATAAGCAATCATATCCAGTGAAATTCTGTATTTCTGAGTATTTTTATAGTCATTTTGTTCTTGTGTGAATTTTAATGTTATCCCTATGTTAACCTAATATTTTGAAATCATAAAAAATATAAGAAAAATGTAGTGTTATATATTTACTCCTAATTTCAGATTCCTGGTCAAAATTACTGAATATCTTGAATGTAATTTAGTGCAAAGTTTAAGTAATGTGTAAATGTGACTAGGATATTGTGTTTTTCACAACTAAGAAATGTTATGTGGAAATAAATATTTATCCTAACTAATTTCCTTGCACATTGTAAATTGTGATACAAAGTGTCTCGTCTGTTTTTCTTCATATTAATTAGTAAATCAATGTAGAATATTTTGATTGTTTGAATATAATACTTAAATTTAGACACCCCCCCCAAGTTAAGAAAACTTAGTGATGTAAACATTCAAGAGTATGTTTCAAGAGTAAACAAGTTTAATTTTATTAACAGGAAATCATGAGAACTATACGAGGATGTATTTTCTCATTTTCCCAGAAATGGGTGCAAAGGACATTGCTCCCATGACTAGTAAAAAGTTCCAAGGTCATTAGTAGGATTCCTCCTTATTAGAACTCTTTAGACTTCTGTTTTTAACTTCCATGGGAAAAGCATTTTCTAAAAGTTGTCTCCTCCCTATTTGTTACAAAAGTCAGATGGGACCATAATTCTTTTGTAGCCATCTGGCAGTGTGTTTTGGAGATAATTACATTCAGAACTCTATCTTAACCTACTGGTTGATATTTTTCTCTTGACTAGTGAGTTTACTTTGTAATTGCTACTGTTTAACAGCCTACGATATTGGGAAGTTTTTTTCCTAAATATAATATGAATGTCACTTTGGTGAAGTTTTAATCTATAGTTTGATAGAAACTTTCCACTGATGATTCACAAGCAACTTGTATTGCAACACTATTGCCTAGATCTTTTAGGATTTCTCTTGACTCTTAAATGTATTGCTTATTCTGTTTCCTATTTGCACTGACCTACCTCTGTTTTTGTTTTAACTTTAGCCTGTTTGCTCATGGACATTTGCCTATTTTACTATCATTGGAAGATTGCTCTTCAGGTTTTTCAATATATCTATTTCATATATTCACATGATGAAATTAAATTACCACCATTTGAAAGTTGTATGAGAATAACTTGGATAATATGATGATTCTTTAAATATCTATATTGAGAGGTTAGTTGTAGTCAACCCACTGAAGACACCTAAAAATCAAGGATTACTGGTAATGCTTTATTTTAGAGATCTATGTAGGTGCTCTCCACAGAAAGTTGCTGCTAAGTGATGCAACTGCCATGCCAATTCAATTGGTGTATTGGCCACTATCATTTATTCTGGAACTTTGAAAATCGGATCATGATCCTTGCTTCTAAGGGAGGGTGGAATACATACCTGTAATATGATACTGAGTTGGTGGTTTGATTAAAGTGGTGAGTAACTCAAGGATGGATCTCAAGTTTGAGGAATTTAAGGAAAATGTTATAGAAGAGGTAGCATATGAATTAGGATAGAAATGGGGAAGGAAAGGCACTCCACGAACTGCAAAGATTCTCAAACCTATGTTAGTACTGAACTAAAGATGAAAATAAAAAGTAAAGATGTATGGCATAACTAGAGCCTGGTATATTTGATATATGGCCCAGTATGGTGGAGTGTTAGGAGGGTAGTGAAGACTTGTGGGAAAAGATAGAAACTCAAGTCAGGGACATTATAAATGATGTTCAACTCCATACTAGAACATATAAATTTTACCCATTAAGAGCTTTGAGTAATGGAGAGAAATGAATGTTTGAAAAGATTAGGGTGGCAGAACAGTACAGAATGCAGTGGGGAAAGAGTAGAATCATCTCCTTAGGGATCTTCCTCCTGGGATGACTCCTAGATGATAAAACCAAACTCTCTGTGAGTGCTCTATAAATTTCTATTAGGATAGAAAGCAGACAGGCTCAAGCATACTCCTTGGACACCTAACAAGTACCTCTAGACATGATAGCTTTATTATAATTATTTTTATGTAGAACATTCTTTTATATATGGATATTTTATATATATATATACGCACATATATGTACATATAGTTGTATTTGAAAAAAATGTGAAAAGCATAGGGTCAACAGAATAAGCATGAGAGTACTAAAAAAATCTAAGTATAGTACAAAATTCAGCCAATGGCTGCCTCATCAGAGTCCAGAAACCACCTTCCCCCTACCCACCCTTGCATCCTACCCAGCTCATCAATTCTTATCGTGGACCTAGCTTTCTACGTAGGTAGTCTTGCCTTTTGGTGTGTGTAGAGTCATAGGTTTCTTTCACGTAACTTCTTTCTTCCATTTGTTTATAAGCTTCTTGTAGGTAGGAATGGTGTTTGGAGTTTTACCTCTCCTTTGTAACTCTCCAGAGCCCACTCCTGTGCTCTGCTGTTTACCCAGCCAGCAGAGGCTGTTGACTCATAAGTAAACTATAACAGGAAATTCTGCTGCTTGGTTCATTAAGAATGGTTAGAGATCCACAGTGGATTCTCACTGCCATGTCAAAAGTAAATACTTACTGAGTGCCTTTATGTGCCCAGCACTTGAGGACACAGAAGCCTAAGTAAGGCAAAAACCTGTGCCACCTATGGAGCCACCAAGGCAGGAGGAGCAGCTAAATAGCTGTGACTAGGCAGAGGGAACTATGAAAGAAAGGTGCCAGGCATGGTATATCTGTAAACCTTCACAGCAATGCAACTATTGTGGGAGTAGGTATTTTTGTATTTTTTTCTAATTAAGACTCTGGAGTTCGAAGAGTTTAAGTAATGTTCTTTAAACACTTCCCAGTAATGAGCAGTGGTGCTGAGAACTTAAGTCAGGTCCATGTGACCTCGGCTGCAGTAAGGAGGTGCAATGTGACCACCTTCCTCCTCACTAGCGTAGTCATTCTGGCTCATGGAAGCAGAACAAGGTTAAGAAGAGTAATATTTCCTCTCAATGTTACATTTTCTTTCTCACCCATTTTTCTGTGATTAACAGTGGAACCCAAACCAACCCAATGAAATACTTTTTTTTTTGCCCTTGAGTCACAAATACCATGACTTTGGATAGAAGAAGCTTAAAAAAACAATTGAGGGTTTTGGTTGTCGAGTGGTCACACTTCTCACCATGCTCACACATGATTTTTAAATAATTTGACAAACTTGGAGAGTTGGTTCAGATGAAGGGTTGTGGAGAATAAGAACTGTGATTGAGTTTGTTGAAGTTGAAAGCCTGTAAGCACCAGAGAAGTTACCCTTCTCAATCAATAGTAAGGAAGTTCTCACTCTTTTTATTAATGCAAATTCTTGGGTTTAAATGTTAATATTGTCACAGAAAGATAACAAACAGAAAGATGATAAGTATCTACTGAGCATAACCATTGGTCTTATTAGTACCATGCTCTAATCTGTTCTTGTGAGGTAGTGATGTTATGCTCTATCACCCTCATTTGTCTCTCATTCTCAATCGTCTGTATCCCACAGACATTCTGAATACATGCTCTAGGTCACTCAGAAAGTATGCAAAAAGGTTCTTGGACACCATTGAAATGACTGTCACGAAGTTGGCCAACAAAATTCCCTTACTTCGTGGAAAAAGCCAAGCTTGTGTTTTGGTGTTTTTTTATTTAGAGTTTATTGAGTCTTAAATATTGTACCACATCAAATAGTCTTATAAATTGGTATCCTCACATCAACTTAGAGCAGAAGCAGCAAATTCCAAGAGGTGGAACTGGTAACCTCAGTGCCCACCTGTGAATAAGAAAGGAAACAGAAAATATCTACAATGATATACAGGCTGATGTGATAATTGATCTTTATGATCAAGGCTCTAAGTCATCAAGGATGTATTGAATTATGATCTGTGCCTGATATTTAAGAAAGCATGGAAGTATTTAATCACTTTTAGCAAGATTTCCAACAAAAACAGTCCAAAAATAATTTTAAAAGTGGTTTTCTAAAAACATTGATAGAAACTTAAACAACAAACCCTGTGTCCAAAGAAGAGACCATTTCTCCCTTATTTTGGTGTATGTGCCCCTGGGCACTGATGTACTAGAGATGTTTATGAAAGGATATTAATAACCATGCATTTACCTGCAGAGGCTGCAACTGTCGATGGCAAGATAAGTCTGCATGACTTAGTGGTATGAATGGTTTCTGCACGTTTCAAACTTCCCTCAGATTAAGTTTATCTCTGGAAACTTGTCAATTTCCTTATCGTCTTTTTCCAGCAAGCTAATTTAAAACTCTTATTGGAGAGTAAAACTTATCCTATGAGGGTCAAATGAAAACTACTTTGACTTTATTCATATCATTGCCATTTTTAACCTCCAATGTCTGAAAATTATGTACTGGGACTACCGCTGGGCTCTAGAGAAAACATTTAGCATGTCTAGAAACTAAAGAAACAATGAATTCGTATAATTTTGATATTGTACAAACATTATACAATATCTGCCTTAGATACTATTATTGCAATATCTCGTTATTATCTAATATCTGATATTGTTCAATATCTGGAAGATAAAAGGAGAATTTCTATTAAATATGCTTTTATGACTATTAATTTTGTCCAGGATGTGAACATATATTATTACTGTTCCTTGATATAGAACTCCGCAAAGATTGGTTCAGCTACTCACAATGACTGAACTATATTAAGAAATACAATTTTGACAAGATCCCTATGGGTTTGAAGGTCAGTTTGTGGTTCCAATGGATGAGTGGGATTTGAGATTTAATTAAGGTGAAGTTCTCAATGGCATGCTCTGAAAATATAGTTGAAGATGGATTTCACAATCCTCTGTCCATGCCTATGCATGACTCACCAGTCTCATGTTGAATTGATAGATTTTTTTTCCATTTCTTCCATTTTTAGATTTTTATGCTGTAGCTCACCCTGTCTGGGAAAACTTTGTCTAGCAAATGGTCTGAAGCTAAGTTTAAATTCATAAAGTCAATTTTCAAAAAACAAGGCTGTTTTGCAAATAATTGAAACAAAAATCATGTTTCTTCAGTGATCAAAACATTGCTAGGCCAAATTCAGCATTTGAAATTTATAGTTTCACTTCTATGGTGATGTCAACCAAAAATAATTGGTCAAACACTTAAGTGATTGACTTAACTTTTTTTTAACTTCTACTGAGGAATCAGAACTGCCAAAATGATATTGCTGATATTGTTTATTCTTATATGAGCCTCATGATAGTTCCCTAAAATAAAATTATAAATTATGCATTATACAAATAACTAAAATTATTTTAAGTCTATTTCTCAAAAGCTATATGTATTTTTGATAACAGAAATTACATCTATATTAGACAAAAACCTCATGAACCACTTAGTGTAACACATTTTTGTGTATCTAATATTTTACAAAAGCTGAACTCTTTCCATGTTTACAAGGTAGTCTTGGATTACTAGCAAAATAAACATGAAGTTTTCTGGATAAATGTGTCCATATGCCAGTGTGGTTTAGATCTGATTCAAGACATAACTCATTATTTCTGAAAAAATGAAGGCACATTTATTAAGTGACCAGGGGAAAACTCACAGTATGTAGAATGAGAATAATAATATATAACATTCTAGTTTATTTTCCATTTTTAAAAATGAGTCCAAGGAAGTTAAAACATTCTTTTAATTAAGATGCTTAAAGAAATGAAATATGAAAAATTGATGCAAGACTCCTTCAAGTTAGGATTTGCGATACAAATATTTTCATCTTTTAACAGGGCAAGCTGATGTGTTCACATCTCAGTTTCAAGTTGCCTCTTTCACTAGGAACATCAGTATTTTTTTTCAAGCACATTTACAATGCTTTCCATCACCCTTGCTGTGTTTTTGTAGCACCTATAGCCATAACTGGCACCTGGGGGCCTGCATTGCTGGCAGTTTCCCTTACATTTCTTTGGAGTCTATTCAACTGCTGTGGTTTTACTTAGAAGTCAGTGCTTTGCATATTTGATTTCCTGAGACTGTTTGAATAGTCTTTCTCAGAAAACTGTGCCAGTCTGGCTGTGAGCAGCTCTTCTCCGAGGGGAGCTGACAGTACCCTGGTCGGATTGGTGTGCTTGGACGTGGGTTCCCGGCCATGCCCTGCAATCTTCTCTCCTTGTTCCCTCTTATCTTGTTCCTGCCTGCATCTTGCAATCCCTTTAAAGAGGACAAAATCTGGACTAGTCCTGTTAGAAAAATTAAAATGCTGCCAGGGAACCTATGTGAAACTCACATAAAAACAATTCATATTTGTTGTTTCAGTAGCTGATGTGGAAATGATTTTAAATGATAAACAAAACCAAACTGGATAATTCAAATTTCTGTACGGTAATAATCTGTTGTGAAGACAGAGTCCCTACTTTTGATCATAGGTATGGATTTGGGGAACAAAAGTAACCTTAAAAATCTTGATTTAAGTGTATTTTTTTAAAGATCATCTTGACAGTGAGATTTTGAGATAATGAGAACAAACATAGCTTTTAATAAGCTTTAAATGGCATGCTGTTTTGAGGTGCTAGGGTAAAGAGAAGCATTGTTTTATGAAGTGGCTCATATGGGTATATATATGCTGGTGGGCTGTGCTGCTAGCGATTCCATGGTCTTCATCAGTGTACCACTAGAGAGAGAAAGAAAAAGGGCAAAATTAGGAAGTCAGTTCTCTTTTTTAAAAAAAACTAATAAATTCAAATGTGCTCTCCTAAGCCTACGTGGTATAAAACAGAGTGTTTTAATTCCTGAAACTGTTTATACACTGAAACAGGATCAAACAGGGTGGGTGTCTCATTTTCCCCCAGAGCTTTTCCAGGGCATGTTGTTCTGTCCTACAGAAGTCTGATTCTCTTTTGCAGGTGCTGAGAGAACTCACTGTGAATTTGGCTTCCTGCATAGTGCTTTAAAGATATGTAAATTCTAATTAAAACACCCAAATCCATTTCCATATTGGACTCAAAGGACACTTAGAAACATGCCATGCACAGGAAGGAATGTTTATCCCATTAAGCCCACTTGTTTTAAGTAAGTGTTATCAAGTGTCAAATTTCTTTACACTGTAGTAAGATAAACTGTATTAAAATAAATGAATTTTTAGAAAGCATTGCCCTAATATACATCACTAAGAAATTGGAGAAGTCTATTTTAATATTACATATGTATGTTTAACATAAATGAAGTCAAAACTCAAATGTAATACTGCCTGTGGTGGTTCAAAAAAGGTTACATGGAAAATGTATTATTTGACACACTTAGATTTTACACTGGCTTTTTTTTTTTTTTACATGTATGTCTAACATTCATGTAGATGGAGTTTATGACCTGAGGCAACAATTTATCAACTCATACTTTATTAAATAATTGGAAAGTCATTTATTTCTGGGTAAATATATGTTATGGAGACTTAAGTTAACTTTTAAAAAATGCTTTAAAAATACTTAAGTATTATGTGTCTTTTCTTTAAATAGTGGAAAAATTCAACTTCTTATGAAAATCTGACCCAAAAGATATACCGGTTTTTCTCAGTATCAAGTAACTGTTCCACTCCTATACAGTGGGCACCATTTGAACTGAGCACAGAGCAAACCATGTGTGTTAGACTCACAGCGGTCCCCAACCTTTTTGGAACCAGGGACCGATTTCAGGGAGGACGATTTTTCCACGGACAGGGGGTTGGGTAGCAGAGTGGGGAGCTCAGGCGGTGATCTGTGATGGCGATTGGCTGTAAGCCTGTAAATACAGACAGACGAAGCTTTGCTCGCTGGCCTGCTGCTCACCTCCTGCTGTGCGGCCCCGTTCCCAAGTTTCGTGGAAGACAATTTTGCCATGGACGGGGTTGCTGGAGAGTGGAGCAGGGCTAGTGAAGCTCTGCAGCCCGGTCCCTAACAGGCCAGGGACGGGAGGTACCAGTCCGCAGCCCAGGGGCTGGGGACTACAGTGTTAGAGGACACACGTATGCATATGTGTGTGTGCATATATGTATATGTATATCTTTTTCTTAATCTGAAAATGTCTAATGCAGAAAATGATTTTGACTTAATACCCAGAAAGATCCTCTGTATAGACAACAACAGCTCTAGCCATTTCTGACTTTATAAAACAAGCCTAATTGTTTATTGCCTGTGGTTGTTCAGCAAAGATAACACGGCAATTGTAAAACTGAAGTGTGCTGATCATTAATACCCCACTGCTGCTAGAATGGCTAGTAATACACACTAGACAGAAATGGATTTTCATATTTGAGCTGAGCTACTGTCATGCTGGTTTCACTTTAGAATTACTCTGCCACACACTTACTGAATAAGTGATTACTTTTTTTGAATCAAAATAGGGAAACTGAACAATCACATGAACAGGAGAGTAGTGTTTTGACACTCACAGGACATGCACATTGTGCTTCTCAACCCCAAACTCTCTAATATTATTGAATATTACTCTGTATCGCTCAAGGGTAGTACTCCTCTAACTTCACACTGGAAAAATAAAACTCCTTTTTATTCTGTCCCTGTCTCCAGTACTTCTATGAGAAGTAGCCCTGAAAGAGGAAACTACACCCTACCAGCAACTTCCCTCCCCGGGCACAAAGTTTTTCTATACCATTGCCTGGAAATCCACTCCAGCGTCCACCAAGGCTTTGGAGATCTGAGCTGACTGCTGAAAGTGAACGTTATCTGCAGGGAGAGAAAGGAAACATAAAGTAGCTAATAGCTGTTCCAGTTTTCTGATTCCAAAGGGTGGGAAAGGCATAAGAAGAAAGGGACTGTTTGAAGTTCTAGAACTCAGCATCCCATTTAGCCCAAGACAAGTGAGTTGTGGAAAGCAACACTGTTTTATTGAAGTAAATGTAACAGTCTTGCCCCTCATGCTTTTGTTTTGTCAGTAGTGAAATTGCAAACCTGTCTGTGATACTAAAAAGTCTAATTAACTGAAACTCACCATCTGCTGTTCCATGAATAAGGAGGTACTCAACTTGTTTAAAATTTTCAGCTCTGCTCATGACTGTTGAATTCTGGAATTGGGAAAAAGAATGTCATTATTCAAAAAAGGATCTGCCATAAACTGATTTTTCACTTCAGTTTACAAAATAAAATGTTTTCAGCTGGGGCCCCCTTTGATACAAAATATAGCAAACCGATATTCAAGCAAATGCTGTCTCCATGCATGGCAGAATGCACAGCATGCCCTGTGCCTGGGAGACAGGACTGGAAAGAGAGGATGCCACATCTTCCCTGCACATGCAGGAAGAGGGCACCTGCCACCCAGCCTGCATGCAAAACCCCTTGAGTCCCAGATCCCAGATTGGCTGTGTCCTATGCATTAGCACAGGGCAGAGTCTCATATTAGCAATGTATGTTCCATGGGCTTCTGCTGTAGTTCAGCCAAAAAGTGTATTACCATGGCAACCATGTGTCACATGGTGCCATACATGCTACATTTCAAAGAGCCTGTACATAGCATTTGCAACTAAACATACTCTGCAATATGTCATGTGAACTTTGGTCCACATTGCTAGGCTCTGAATGAAAAGCAAATATTACCTCTTTGGGAACAGATGTTAAAAATCTAGGCAAATGTAACATATGGGAGGGGAAAAGGGTAAAAAAGATCAAGAATGGCCTTAGAAAATCAGTGGGTTGTTGTCTGCCTCATTCTGTATACTGGAGGAAATGCTGCTATTGGATCAAATCATTCCCAAATCAGCCAGGGAAATAGGATAAAAAATTGGGAGGTCAGCTTTTTGAGACTGCTTTGTGGCCCGAGTCAGGCAGGGCTCCTACAATGAGGGTCAGGGGTCTTGGATGACAAACCATTGAAAGTATAGATCTAGTCATCTGATTACAACTGGGAGGTATTAAGAAAGTTGGGATGAAGGTAGAAATGTCACAAAGACACTATGGTGCCTTTGGGACGGGGTGAGCTAGAGTCTGCTTTGATTGTCCTATTAAGGGTTGGGCTGGGCAAGGGGCAGGAGCCTCTCCATGGCTGGTCCTGCAGCCAAAGTCCACTTGATGAGAGCCAAGGTGTGTATTTTACAGATACCTTTGTAGCTAACAACAGCTTAATGTTTTTGATGGGAACCCTGGTGGCCTGGCAGGAAGGGAGTAAGACTAAGGTTACAGTGTTCATATTCTAGTCCCAGCTTCAATATCAGTAAGCTGTACAACTGGAGACATGTTGCTCTCTGAGCCCTGATTTCTGTAAAATGGGAATAAGAATTGAGTAGTCCCCCTTTATCCAGAGTTTCAGCTTCTGCAGTTGAGGTTTCCTTCAGTACAGTATACAAAGATATTTTGAGAGAAAGAGAGAACACATTCACATAATTTTTATTATAGTATATTGTTATAATCATTCTATTTTATTATCATTGTTGATCTCTTACTGTGTCTAATTTTAAATTAAATTTTACTATAGGTATGTATGTATAGGAAGAAACAAGAAACATAGTGTACATGGGGCTCGGTACTATCTGTTTTCAGGCATCCACTGGGGTCTCTTGGAATGTATCCCCTGTGGATAAGGGGGAAAGGTCTGTAACTCCTTACTGCCTCACAGAAATAGGAACCCCGGGACCTGGCAAAGCATCTTCTTTTTTCTCTTTTTTTTTGGTTAAATTTATGATGCTGATAGGAGAATTCTGTGACACAGTGTTTCTGGAAAAAAGGAATTCTGTCTACAATTTTCAGGACAGAGTCACCCAAAATGTTTCAGTTGACTGAATGTCCCAAGGTCACCGTGTCCTGATAAACTTAGAACAAATGCCTTCCACTCCTGAGTAGGCTAGTTCCCATTTGTCTTGACCATGTTCCATTTCTGACCCAAATTGAGGATTTATTCATGAACTTTCAGAATAAACACTGAGGATTCCTTAAAAGTTATACTTTTATTTTACTTTATTTTTGAGAAACTTTCTATCTGGTGAGATGTCTCAGATAAATACATCCATGTATGAATCCAACCATCCATCCCAAAATCGCCATTCATCTATCCATTCGTTTTTTTATCTAGGCAATCAATATTTATTTGTTATATACCCCACTAAACAATAAGATTCATAAGAAAAAATATTTGTCTATATTGTTCATTATTCTTAGCATCTTATACAGTGCTAAGTATTTACAAATTAAGTGAATAAATGTAAGAACTTATTAAGCATTTGTATTGTCCACTATATTTGGTCCCAGTTTTGCAGAGGCAAGTGTTATCAGTTGGGGTGGACCGAATAAAATAATCTCATTCTGAAATTTACTGAGATACATTTCACCCACTTTCAAGCAATACACCATGCCATTAGTAATAATAGCTAACATCTACTGAGCATTTACTCTGTCACTGTGTTAAGCACCATGAAGGATTTACAAAAGCCCTGTTGTATCTAATTCCCACAACGTGCATGTAAAATAGGTCTGCACCAAAACCCTGCTTTATAGATGGAGGCATCGAGATCCAGAAGATGAATAACCTGCACCAGGTACGATATAACAAGAGCTGAACAAAATCTGACAGCAAAGCCCCTTTTACTTCCTATGTTGCACTGCGTCTCTACTAAAATTCCAAACTGCTTATGATGTGGTCTTCAGCAAAGGCACAGTGTGAAATAAAATGTTAATTAACTGTCTTGGAATTTGAAGTACACAATAATAGCAGGAATACTTAGGTACCTTCCAGAGATCCCATGCCTCCCCAGACTGAAATAATCAGAAAAGAGATTGGTCTGTACAGCCATGCGAGATCTGGGAGGCATATTTTTCGACTGTACAAGTGATGTATAGCCTAAAATGGCACTAGAACTCTAAGCAATCTTCTGCCCTTCAGAGAGGAAAGGGTCAAAATAAATCCCCTAAAAGGCACTTTTGTGCATTCAAAGCTGGAGCCAGGAGAGGCTGAGGTTTGAATACTGACAGTGAACATTAACATCCTGGATCGCAGGGGCAGTTGCCCCGATTAGAGTCCTCTTTAGTGATCCTTTCCGCTAGCCATGCTCTGAGCCTGTGCTGATTTCCTCCCTCCTTGTTTCTCCCCAAATTAAATTTAGCTCTTTGCTCATGGAAGATAGTCAACTTTAACACCCAGACCTGACCCAAATATACAACTGTGTCACCTCACCTCACCTCCAAAAGCCTCATGGGCCTGCCTTGCTTGGCAGCTTGAACAGCAAAAGCTGCTCCTACAACCTCCCTGAGCCATGAAACTGAGAAATGTCATTGAAACATAGAGTAATAGTTAGGAGACATATAAATACGCAGGACAGTTAGCAAGGAATGTGATAACTACTGGAGTTTGGACCAAAACAGTTTCTGGCTGCCTTTTTTTTTTCTTAAATGGAGTGAATACAGGCTGAAAGAAGACAATTTTTATAAACAAGTAAAACCCTGAGCCTAAGATAAATGTTGTGATGTACACACTGTAGCTGTGATGAACTAGACATGGTGAGAAATGCAACATACTGAGAAAAAGACGAAAACTGTGATAAAAGTGTCATGATGCAAATTGTTTTACATTAACAATATTACACTACAAAGAAAGAAAGACAAATACTTTAATGCAGCAAGAGAAAAATAAAACAAAAGCTTCCCCTGCAACTGCAAGATAAGTGTGCCATTTCAAATGCACACTTCCCCTGCTCACTACAAGAAGTCTCCAGAGGGACCTCTCTGGAAGAGGGAGACAGGCAGCCGGGAGACACACACCCACTTTAAGGCTCCCAGGCTGCACAGAACATTTTTTCTCCCCAGGAAAATGCAGCTGTGTCACCTTGCCTCTAGAACCACTGATCACTCCCTCCTAGACTGTGCATCCTGGCTTCCCAGTTAAGACTCTTTACAGTTCACTGTATGGCACACTTTAAGCTGTAAAGGTAACATACAAAGCCAGTGAAAGAAATGTATGCATTAATTTAAGGTCTGATTAATGATTAGAAAAAATTTAATTATGCTATTTTAACCCACCAAGATAGGATAATCCCCTTTTGCCTATCCATGGAAACAGAAATAAAAAAGGAAATGGATGACTAAGTTAGAAGCTGAATAGTCTATCACCAACTACTAAAAAGGAAACTCAGAGTGATAAATGGGCAAGGATGCAATGGTGGTGCAGTTGGCACTCTCCTGAGGCTAGAAACTTCCGGAGAGCCCCGCTGCCAGCAACAGTCTGGCAAAGAGAAGTGGGAAGGATTGGTCCAGTGGCAGTGCCGATTCCACAGCATCTCTGTGAGGAGCTTTTCCTTCAATCCCCAAGAAGAACCATCTGTAGCTGCTCGTTGGATCATGCTGGTTCCTCAGTTACCTTCCAACAAATAAATCTTTGTATTTTTGAAATAAAAGAGAGAGCTGACAAGAGTGGGGGAGTACTATGAGAAATAGAAGCTATAACAATTTTTAATTGACCCCTTGTGCCATGTAGGAACCATAAGGACAATTTGCCTCCTGAAGATAATAATGATGGCAGCTGCCATGATTTGAAACCTTGCTTCAAGGCAGGCCGGGTGTCTCACTTACTCATTTCAATAACACTGGGAGGTAGGTCTGATTATCCCATTATCCAGATGAGAAAACTGAGGTTCAGAGAAGTTAAGGCGCCTCCTTAAGCTCACACTGCTGGTAAGTGGTGGAAACAGAATTTGAATACATGTCTGTCTAACTCCATGTCCCTTACTATCACGTTCTACTGTCACTTGCCAGCAGCGCCAAACTCCCTTCACCATTTCCAGGCTCTTATAGAAAAAGCAAGTAGTCACTGGGTCTAATGGATGGCAACAAGCACTTCAGCAAGATATTACCTTGGGTTTACCAGCTTGCTCTATGAATTCTCCTACTTGCAACCAAAGCTGCATAAATAATATTAACCGATGCCATTTTGGGAAGCATCATTAATGCCACTACAGAGGCCACACAAAATGTTTAAGAAAAAATGAATTCAGCCCACTATATCGGATGTTTTACTTGTTTACATCTATCAAACAACTGTCCCCATGAGATGCCAAGGAAAGAGCTCCCATCAACCCCAGACAGGGGGCTCTACCTCAGGCCTCACCAAGCAACACTGGCTTCTTTAAAGATCACACAGCAGTCAACATTTTATCAGCACTCAACAAACAAGTTAAGGTTTGGCTTAAATCTGAAGGTCTCTCTCCCTTTGGCATATTCTGGGATAATAGAACAAATGTCAAATCAGTACAAGATGGCATATTTACAAAATTGCACCCTGTTTTGCATAACCTAACGATGCAGCAGTTCTTAAGGATTGAACATTTCAAATCTGCTAGCAGAAGACTGCCAAATCTATGACTGTTTCATACACTTGCCAAAAGCCTATCAAATCTTGAGCAAAATGCAAAATAAATCTCCTCTACAAGTTAAATCAGTCCCTTCTGTGTGTTCCAGGCTGCCCTCTTCTCTTGGCAACAAGGCCCAGGACTTGGGCCCCACTTCTTTTGCCCTTGATCTTGTACTTCTCTCTGCGTGTGTTCATAAATCCATTCCCTCCCCAGGCTTATGTCCTGCCTTCTTGGCCGCCATTTGGCCTGCTCTTCCCACAGCCCTTCTTCTGCGTTTCCCCCGGTTCATTGGACCCGCTTCACAAATCCCCAGAAAGCCACTCTCCTTGCTACTCATTTGTCTACCGTGCTGATCTGCCTCCTCCCCTCCGCGTCACCTATGGAGAGCATCTGTGCTCTTCTCCCATCTTCCCAATTCTTTCCCTCATGATGCAGGTAAGTGCCCTTTTCCTAACCCTCCATGTCTGTATGTTACGTAACATTTTTGTGCCTCCGTTTCTGTGTCAGTAAAATGGAGATAGAATACTTGTCTCAGAGGATGTGGGGGAGAAGGAAGCCCATGAAAAGAGCTTAGAATAATGTCCGGCCATAGAGGCACCTGATAAATGCATGAAAAAATGAATGAAATAATGAAATGGGTCCCTATGGGTGAAGGGAGGGGGAGGAGGTTGAAAGCGTAACTTCCTGGACATTCCTCTTCCCTTCTCGACATGCTCCCAAGTTATGGAATTTCTGGGGCTTTGCAGTCACAATTTGGAAACTATGAGTCTTTTTTATACATATTAGCTACCTTGCCATATTCAAGTTCTTGTGTTACCTGTTCTCATTTATTTCTCTCCCCAAATCTTGTTTTTTCACACTGACAAGGAATAAACCTCTGAACAATTAAAACACCAGGCACCTTGAGTGAGTGAATGAAAGTCTACCACATGTTAATATTTTTTCAGGTTTAACTGAAAGACCTATGATTGAGCGTATGAGAGGCCATTCGTCAATGTTGGTCGGGAACCCACCCCTCATGGTGGCTACAGTTGTTTGCTTATTGCTACTGGTTGTAAGTGTTGTCTCCTTGGATGTCTCATTTCTTTGCTCAAATTTGTCACCATTTCCTTCTGCTGGGAACTGCGATTCCTTGCAGAAAAGATGTTTCTACCAAGCTACATGACTCATTAGCTCAGATTTGTCACCCTTAAAGCCACTTTGGCTGCCCATTTAGAGCTTCTGGGACCAGCTCCTTGAGATTTTAAGGAGATGAACATCTTCTTTCCTCTTAGAGTCCCTGATATCCTTTACGAGGGCTCCTGCCTTGCTGCTTGGCAATAGGTGGGTGATTATCTCCAAACAGAGTCTTACGGAGTCACTGCTTGTGTCACTGCATTGGGTCTAAGCTTTAGTCCCAGGGGCCCATATCTGTATGGCAGCTTTGAAAGAACAGGAAAGGGGGCTCCCTCTGGCTGGCTCAGCTCTGTAGGTGCAGGCCTTGGGAGATGGAGTGCAGACTCTGTTTCAGCAGCACAAGCTGAATGACTGCACGCGGTGTCCCTGCCTGTTCCATCTATGTGTACAAATGGTTCCTCTAATTCTCGTTCCTCGATGGTCAGTAGGACCTTTATTGCACAAGATGTGCTTCTCTTGATGATGTGAGTTTCTCGACATTCTTTCAAATCCAGGTCATCAACAATCTAATAAGGAATTATTTTCTCATTTGAGTTTTATTAAAAATTGTATTCCCCTCTAAAGGCTATAATTCTGGCTACTGTTGTATCAATAATTCCTTAGCTGAAAAACATGGACGAAAATATCAAGGCCTTACTATTACACACTTTGGGCATTCCTGATCTTCAGTGTACTGAAAAGAGTCACTGATCCAGACTAACTATAAATCGTTTTTAAACTATTTCTTTCTGACCCACTGAAATGCACAGGGTGGTGAAAGCCTCTAAGGAATTGTCTTCTTTGTCTTTTCAAAAGGGATGGGAGGGAGAGCTGCAGGGAGGGAGGAAGGGAGAGAGAGAGAGAGAGAAAGAGAGAGAAGAAAAACAACCTGGGAGAGAGAAGTAAAAGATGGGGTCCAGGGGGGCAGCTGGGGCCTGGGAGGAAAAATAGAATCTTTGAATGTATTCTTGCCAGAGACAAAAGCACAGGCTCATTTAAAAAACAAAGGAGGGCAGCTTTATTCTAAAGCCTGCTGTGCACCAAAAATAGGCACTTAGATTCAGTTCTCCACATAGATTCAGTTCTCCACGTTTCAGAGGAAGCAACTTACCAAGGTGGAGACAATTCCGTAAATGCCTTTGCCTCACTTTTATCCTGCCCACCTTAACTATCACCCTCCCAAATAATTCCTCTGAGTAACACATTGGGAACCTTTAGCTCCCCGGTACTGGCAGTTTTAATGTGTCCATTGCCAGCAATGAATTTCATGCCAAGAAAACCCGACTCCTGGCGTGGAAGGATTAAACAGTCCTCGGGTGCCATCTGTGCAGTGAAGTGAAAGAGTGACTTTGTGCACCCAGTGTGCGTGTGTTGCCATTGGCAGTAGGAAGTGACTTCTATTTACATGACTACCTCATGCAGCGAACACCTAAGGGGAGAGATGAAAATGGCCACCGCAGTGGGGGGCAGAGCTGGAGAAGAGGGGATCTGTGTGGGAAAGCGGAGGCGATAGGAAAGATGCGGGTTGAAATGGCAGATTAAAGTGAGTTATCCTATATGATTATAGAGGGAGGGCAAGTTGAAGAGGAAATATCCTGTTGGCTGATGTTCTTTGAGGAAGCAGATGTCAGGGTTTGGACTTGACCCTGTGCTTCTAAGAAGGTTCAAAAGACTTTTTCGAATGGGATTTTCTAGATGAACTTTTGACTCATCATCCACCATGTGCCAGTGTCAGGGATTAGGGTATCTGAGAAAACCCTTTGGCAATCGAATTTAAGTATTCTAGTTGGGTCATTATCAAGAACATTCAAGCTGCAAAATGAAAGCAGTGATGAAGAAATGCAACTTGTATAGCAATGTTTCCCTTCAAAAAGTTTTTAAATTAAGAAAGGATTTAAGGTCTATACCTCATACAGGGAAATCCAAAGAATATGATGTTGAGGAAAGCCTTGAACAGTTAACAGTACTACAGAGGGGAAAATCCAGGACGAGATAACTACTAGTTCAAGACAGAATCAAACGAGGATTAAGAGATGTACGAGGAAAATATGGGACTCAGGTGATGCTACTGCAGTGGAGGGCTGTGCAGGATTCCTCACAGGTTGGAGACAGAGGGGAAATGACACTCCAGGCACAAGGAGCAGAGGGCAAAGGCGCAAAACGGAAAGCTGCAGGAACATTCCGAGAACAGTGAGCATTCCAGACAAGCTGTGCCACTGTAAGAAGCGTGCTGAACACCTGGCTGAAGAGTGAGGATGGGACTTAGCTGAGCATACAGGAAAGGATGGGAAAGGGTTGTGGATGGGGGTTCATCCTCTAGCCTTGTGCACGAGAGACTGGAGGGTGGGAAGACAAGCAACAGGGAGACAAATTGGGTTACTGTTATAAAAGAAGATAGGTCATGAGACAGCGGCAACACAGTTATGAGGCGGGCAAGGGCGTCTAAAGCAGCTTACGGAATGTGGAGGAGAAAGAGTGGGAGAACCGAGTCCAACGTATCGGATGCAACCTTCAGCCGACATGGAGAAAACCTGATCGTGGGACTGTTTTGTAGAGGAAGATGACTTGTGCATCTCACTTTGCATATTGTTATTCTTCTATCTTGACTGAAAAACAGAGATGAAGACACACATGCACGCACTGACTCAAACACCTTACCACCACCACCCCCCGTGCACGCACACACACTCCCACACACACCCCTTGCTAAGTAAGCAGAAAGTAACAGGTCAAACTAGAAACTCTGAGTTTTACTGTGTTTTGATCAGATGGCTTCAGAATCCATAGTAACAATGATGACATCCTACAAAAACGCACAAATCTTGCTCAGAGCAATGTATTAATATGAAGTCACGACACAGATGTGTAGAAATTATGTTCTTAAATTATTCTTGCTGTTTTTCTTCTCGTTAATTCATTGTCCTGGGAAGAATTTTGAACATCCTTTGGAGAACGTAAGCATCAGAGATGATTTACCTTGTCAGCTGTAAGTTTCAGGGATTTTGTTTGTTTGTTTAACTAACATGACAAATAGAATCAGGAAAGTTTTGGAAGGATCAACGTGCTAGAAGAGTCCCTAGTACTTAAGCCAGCACTTCTGGCTGCATCAGTGTGGCACCAAAGAAAATGCTCTGGCTTTGCCATGGCATCCACACCAGCACATGGGGGGTGTCGGGGACAGATCCGCTCACACCCTATTTTTAATGCTATAGAACATCTGCAGAGCAAGCTGCCCACCAGTTCTCCTATCAGACAACCAGCCTGCTCGATGCTATTCAGTAATTTGGGTTCAGGGCTTTTCAGGGTACTGCCCAACTGTTCCTATCCCTTACCTGCTTTACTCAAATCTTGCATGAAAAAACTCTGCAAATTTGGCTATGAGTAAGAAAATTAGAGGCTTGTATATAAATCTTACTTACGATAATATCATAAGAAATTTTAATATATAGCTAAAGGTTGACAGAGTCTTCTGGGCTCTAAAGGAATATGTTGAATTTGACGTTTTCTAAACTAAAATTTTTATAATTAAAGTAATTATTTGATGTTGCTTTGTATTTCCAAATGAATGCATATTGTGACCTATATAGCATACGATAAAGACTGTAATTATGCAGAATATAGTAGGGGAAGCTATTGGAGTATCTCTAAACCACCTGTGTTATTTCTTTTTAACAAGAATTTTGTTGGAAATAAAGAAATATATTTTTTAGAATAGATACACTTAAAAAGGTTCTTAAACCACTTATAAATAGGTTATAAAATGGGTATGATTCCTCATCTCTTACCTTGTAATGGCCAAGGTTGTCTTCTGGAGTTGGGAGACCCATGTAACGTTCTGTGTACACCGAATCTGTGATGGAAAAGAGATAAAAGCTTAATTCACACAATAACCTCTCTTCCTTTTATTGGGCTACTTTACATGTTTTCATATGTCTTAACTTATATATAGAAATGCGGTGTTACCCTCAGAAGTGTCTCCTCCGGATCATTTTTATTTGGCTTGCTAATGTAGCCAGAGATGCTAATTTCCAGAGCCCCACTCAAACCCGTACCTTTCCATACTCGGCCCTAAGCCATTCCCACTCAGCCCTCATGATGGAGACAGAGGGAGATCAAAATAGATGATCTAAAATCCAATCAGCAATCCACCTGTAGAAAAGTCAAATACGAAGTGTTAAGAGGTAAAGAATCTTTATGTTATCATGTGACCTTCTCAAAGAATTTTAATTAGAAAGTCACTTAATGCCTCAATTGTCCATATTTTTTTTGGTCCTGAAAGAGGTATATGCTCTAGATTATAATAATTCATTTCCTTTCGGAAACCTCTACCAATGTTCAATGACTAGTTGTTTACTTAGTCATATTTTATTTTTTGGCAGGTTGGGATTCACTATAATGAAAAGAAAGAATTCAGTGATCATTTATTTTCTGTATGTCCCCATATTGGCTCAGCTACTCCATCATAATGCAATTTAAACACTTGTTTTCTCTCACTTTGTGGAGAGGCTTCAATTTTTGTGTTATAACAGTTGAGCATTGTGAAACAGATTACATTAATATCAGTCTGTTGAAATGACATAAGCTCTTTTATCTATAAATATGGTGGAAAAAAACAGGTTGCATAATTGGTTTGGTTATTTTAGATAGTTAAACATATTTTTGCCCAATTAAAAAAATTAAATCATACATTGTATATATATGCTCTAGAATATCAGTGAGAAAATTTATTGTGGCCAAATTCCAATATAACTTAAGAATTCTGACATAACTGTTTTGAAAATTGTCCCCTTATCTGACTAGATCACAGTAAATAAATATAAGAATATTATATTGCCATTGTGCTATGTAGGTTATGGCTTGAATTTCACTGTAATTGTACAGGTGTTTCAATATTGATTTCATTAATTCTGTAAATGGATAGATTATCTAAATTCAACATTCTAATGTTTTTTTAATGACTGGTGTAAAAAATTAAAAACTACACTGAGGAGTGTTGTTCCACATGTATTCTTCATGCTATTTCTATGAAAATCAAAATATTTTCCTCCAAAATGAGTTAACAGTGATATTTTATTATTTTGATTAAAACCAATACAGACTATATGTAATTTTATGTATTTAGAGGATACTAATATAAAAATGTAATATTTAAAGAATACTTTAAAATATAAGATCTTCATAATATGCTCATATCTTTTTAAACTTTAACATTTAACTATTAATAACTTAGGTGGTACATTTGATGGAGGGAAAATGGCCTTTAAAAGCAAAGTAAATTTTTCCCCAAATAGCTGCAGACTTCAATTCTGCTCGTCTCAGAACACAATGCCCCTTTCTTATTTATGCTAACCAGGTTTACATGGGTAGGAAGATCTAAAATTTTAAAAATGACATTTAAAAAGTTACACATAACTACATAATGCAATTGTTGTAAACTTTTAGAAATATGCCTTGAAATACAATTGTGTGCTCCTTTTATCCTATTTTTGAATTAAGTTGTTCAAACGTATACATATATACAAGCTCTAGAAAACTATGTATTAGGTTGATCTATATATATTTAATGAAGTTCTCTTCTTATCATTACACATTTTTATATTTTTTAAACTCACAATGATTGTTTTTATTATTTTATTGACCACCAGAGGTCTCCAAAAACAAGCCATCCAACAGAACAATTAATATCAAACAGAAAAATATTATGTGGAAACAAAATCCACTGTATGTAGAACAAACTATGCCCTCTAATTTTTTTAACAGACAGCAATGAATTTTTTACATTGGCTTTTCTTGACTGGGAGAGACTGTTAAAGAGGGCTTTCCACAGGGTGGGTACTACCACACATCAAGATATAAAATATTTAATGAGCTTATGCATCATCAGTGATTCTATCCTTACACTACACAGAGGACTCGAGACGGGTCAGAAGAGGTGCAGAAAAGTCATTCATCTCCTCCCCACATCCGATCCTTCCCTTCTGCCTAGTCTTCCACTGCTCACTCCCTCCCCCTTAGGAATTATAGTCTTAGACGTATATGACGCCTTATAGAAATAATATTTTCTCGACGACGAAGAGCATATTCTGGCGTAGCTTTCACCTACTCGAAGAGAGAGTGAGGGAAAAAAAAGAACAACCCTGGGAATTCTGCTGTCCCTACTCTCCTCTTCCCACCCAAACCCCTACTTATATCTGACATGTACCTAAAGGGAAAGAGATACCCACTGCTCTTATTCTGCTAATATGGGAAGCCTCCAAATTAGAGTAAAGATAAGGAAGGATTTATCGGCAGAAATGTAGCATTGGGGCTATTTTGAAATTTGGAAAACAGAATTTGTTGATAAGAAACTAAACCTGTGATAAAATATAATACCACCCAGCCTTGCACAATAGCAGAATAAATGAGATCGTCTTATTATAGGTATCCAAAAAGAACCTCTAAGATGAATCAGCCTATTATTCACTGCAGAAACACTGAAACTCAGAAAGGAATGGTTCTGTTACTAGCATTTTTAAGGTCAACACTCTGTATTTCTTCATACCTGACAGCAATTACATACCATAGTATTCCCACCGGGACACAGGTGCCACGGCTATTCCACACTTGAACACGCCACTTCCCGATCCCAGGACCATTGAGGTTACGTACCCTCCATATGACTAAGGAATGGAAACAGTTATTTTTATGGAGGTAAAAGAATAAGGACATATGGTAAGCGAGTCGCAGTTTCCACATTTCTCACATCTTTATATACTGTGCCTCTTTAGAGATAGAAAGCATGGTATAGGAGGCTTAAATTGGCCTTAATTGGACAGTATCTGAAGACTACACTTTCAGAGGCCTGATCCCTTTTCTTGGTAAAATGTAAGGGGAAAAGCGTGGAAAATTTGTTGACCTTGGTGACTGGGTAGCACTAATTAAAGAAAAAAATGAAAAACAATAAACACAAAATCTTTACTGACTGACTCATGAAAACAAGTCTCCCTCCCTCCCTCCCCTGCCTCTCCTCCTCAGTCCCTCCCTCCCTCTTTCCTTCCTCCACTCTTGCTCTGCTTTCCTCAGGAACTTGCCTCATCTTAATAAACAAAGGTGTTTAAAGCCTGGCTCAGTGGAGACTCTAGAGGGTTACTGCCCAGAGATCTAAACTTGATAGACATGATTTTCCTCCAAATATTTACATACAAAACATAAATTAACCTGCTCTGGGTTATGTTCACTAAGGAATGCATACAGATTCATCAGTCAAACAACTACTCACCCAGCCCCAAATT
Organism: Avahi laniger; assembly: GCA_963575035.1. Lineage (NCBI taxonomy): Eukaryota > Metazoa > Chordata > Mammalia > Primates > Indriidae > Avahi > Avahi laniger. The sequence goes on along the minus strand of CAUYSK010013398.1, from coordinate 52,410 downwards.
GCAACTCGTTTGTTGTCCACAAATCCCATATTTGAAAATTGTCTAAAACACATAGAAGTCCACAAATCAGTATTGCATTGTGTATAGAGAGCTAAGACACTGCACAAATATGAAACCCGGCCATTCGTTCTCTATTTCATTCTATTAGAAACTAAGATGAATTACTGCCAGCAGTCAAATAAACACCTGAGATAAATATCTATCATTTTAACTTAAGATCCAGATGAACAAGGTTTACTTTTGTTGGAGTCCATAAAAATTGTGTGTGTGTGTATGATTCACAGAAAACAAATGCTGGCAGTTTTTTTTTTTTTTTCACAGCTTTATATAAAAATTTGCAGCCCAGATGCACTTTTCTTTACATAATTGAATTTAAATCTCTCCAGATGTTTTTCAGTTTGAGAGAGTGTGCCCCTGCGATGGAGAGAGATAAGGGCATGAAGAATATCTGAGTAGGGCTTAGAGATGTCTCTGGGCCCCCTACCTGAGAACTTAAACACCATTCTCCAAATAAATCCCTTCTTATGCTGGGTGTTGATTAGTTAGCTCAGCACCATTAAATAGAAAGCAACTTTTCCTTGACGGATTAAGAAGTCTTTTTCTAACTAAGCTGTGTTCAGAATTGGAATCCAGGTAAAGAAATGAGAAAAATGTTTTATGCACCTATTTCTTAATCGTAGCCTTACATCCAAAGGAAATTTTTTACTTAAAAAAATCTAGCAAATGAGACTCTTTGTGGGGGCTTAGGCAGCCCTTGTGTTGACCTGTCTGTGACTCTGAGAATCTCTGTGTTTTCAATTGGTGATATATGTCCTAGGCTGCTCTGAGTTAAACAGTATTAGAAGAAATGAAAAATAGTTTTCAACTCATTATCTTCTCCATGTACACTTTTTAAAATTGAAGAATGCATACATACAGAAATGTGCTTCCAATTATTAATGTACAATGATAAACTTTTACAAAGTGCACATATCCTTGAAACCACAATCTGTGCATATTATCACAAGCCTCTAGGCCGTTTTCCTCTTTGCAAAGGGACAAAATAAAATGTTTTTAATTATTTGATTCCACAAAAATATCACCTGAATTTGTGCCTGGTTTTGGTCTTCATATAAATTGGACCATGTAGGATGTACACTTTTGTGGCTGGTTTCTTTCATTCAGTGGTATGGTTTTTAAGATTCATCCATGTTGCACACAGTTCTTTTTAGTTTTGAAATCATGTTCCATTGTATAATTATACTACATCTCATTACTTTTTGAATCAGGTTTGTATATTGTGAGTACTCAATTCTGTAATTTTAGAGCTTTCTTTGGTTAGATATGGGAAGCCTTGGAAACTATGCCCTCTCTCACAGAGGACCAGTCTTGATAGAAAAAAATTTATTTTTAAAATACCAAATCCTCACTCCTGAACAAATTTATCCTCTGTCTAATCTAAATCTCTATTTTTAATTATTAAGGAAAATAGCTAATCATTTACTTTGGTACAAGAGAATTTCATCCACCCAGGGATAATTAACAAATTGTCTCCTTTTTAGTTACTGCTTTTCTTTTTTGTTGCATTTTTCCATCTATTTAATAATTCATGGATCTTTCTGCATTTTCTGATCTATGGTTTCACAACATTATTTTAAACCACCCCACCATCCCACTATCACGGTTCTCCAGACACCCCTGCACTTGATTATAGAAACTCAAAGTTACATTTCCCATTTACCACTTGAAATTAATTACAGATAAGCGTCAGAATGAAACTGGATTCCAACCCTGATTCACCTTCGCAAATTACCTAACCTAAGAGCCTACATTTCCATACCTCTAATATAGGGTAGGAAAGCCCATCTCCCAGGGCTTCGGTGATAATGCCTGCAGGTAAAACACCTCCCACATTCTGTGCACATTACAGGGTAACCATTATTTATGATTAAAATCTCTCTTAAGCCAGATCACGTCTATTTATAGTCCCATAAGTGGAGAGCACAAGAATGAGATGTGATTCCATACTTAACGAAGCCCTTGTAAGTGTGACAATTTTCCTAAAATAGGAGAGTCGCCCCCATCCAGACTGTAGGAGCCACTCCAAGGACCTCATAGTTGTCACCCCTACAACGTAAATGTACGCCGAACTCTCCTGCTTATCCCTGACTGCAAAGGGTGCGCTTGCTTGTTTGGTCAGATGTTTACTCAGAGTACATTTATCCCTCAGTTTGTCCACATTTTCGATGAATTTCAAGTCTCTGTTCTTAGAAGGTTGTAACACATATGCCAACTTTCTTTCTAGAGTCACATACAGAGAGGCATGTAGGAAATGCTTTCTTTTTTTTTGAACTTTATATAAATCTATAATGTCATATATTTTTATCTAAACATAATATCTTCACAAAAAATCTACCATAAAAATGTGAGATTACAAATTCATCCCAGGACACTTTATATTCTTTTTTATACTTTACAACTTTAAAATATAAATTGAGGGGGGAAAAATCAGATAACCTTTGAATTCATCTCTTAGTCACTCACCTGGCTGCTTCGATTTGATCTTCAACTTCAAATGTTCCCAGTCTTCTGTTGATTGCGTGCATGATCTTATCTCCTTGGTAACCACTTCCTCTGCCGTCAAAGCTAGCTACTATAATGTTTTCTGTGCTTGCAAGGTAAGTGGCCCAGTTGAGTCTGAAGACAGCATCTGCTTTTTGACTACAGGGGCCTGCATATCTATGAAAAATCCCAAATTGTTAGCTTTCATAGTTTTTTTGAATCAAATGAAGAGAAGAGTGCTTGCATTTCTCTTCCCCGAGGATAAGAAGTGTGCATGCTTCGGATCATGAGCCTGAAATGGTGCCAGCCCCCTGAGGTGTACAGAATGGGTCCTCTGAAACTTAGCACCTCGACTGTAATGGCTGGGTGTTTCCTTCAAAGATATGCATCAGTTTTATCTTTGAAGACTGCTATCAAACATACATTTCACAGGCCAACATTTTTACAGTATTATATAATCTTGGAAATCTAAGAAATAATTTCTCTAATAGTCAGGATAGGGGAGTTGTGCTATGAAAAAATCATGACGATGACATTAAATGCAGCTTTGAATATATCTTTCCATGTCAGCTGACAAATACTTCTAGACTGCAAATTTATTTCCTAGGTTGTAACTTTTTTAACGACTTTGCTGCATCATATGCTTTGCATTTCCCACAGTACCTAGTACAGAGTTGCTGACACTTAGACTCCATAAATCACTGTGGAATGGACCAAAGTATGAATGAACACTATTATTTAAAACTTCAAAGGTGAAAAAAATAGACTGTATTGGAAAATATGTATGCCCTTTGGCATTCTACTTACTATTAATAACAAGTTTAAGGGCCTTGTATCTGCAATCTTCACAGTTTACAATCAACCCTACACATAGCTGTGTGTGCAATCTCCATAAACCCTCTCATTTCTGTTTGTTATTATTAAAGAAAAGCACCTTATAGCTCATGGAATTTCATTTAATTGTGTCACCTTTGCACCATCCACAGGACTCTGGGGCACAGACCTTCTCTGATAACTATTCCCTCCCCACCCCATCTCTCCAACTCATTTGCTCACTGTAGCCCCCACAGGATTGAACAAGTCCTGATTGCGTGGCTTTGCTGATGCTTTCCTCCCTCTTCTTAGAGCAGTCAAAAGAACTTTAGTTTTAAAGGAAATATTGCTTTATTTTAATTTTAAATTAAATATGGCAACATTCTAACTTTAAGCAGGAGAATGAGTTCATGCATTTTGGGGGGCACGTAAACATTTTTTACAACATGTGAAATGCCTTGGGGCCTCTCAACAATATTTAATCTGGTAGATTAAAAGCTTGCCTTAATATTAGGTATGCATCAAGTTACCTAACTGCAAGATTAAACAAGATTTTTTAAAAATAGAAAACAAAGATTTGAACATCAAAAAAACGAGAAAAATAACTGAACAAAAACAGGTGCTCAATTTACCTTTTTTTTCCTTACCTTTCCTAATGAAGGGTCAAGGTGGAACCTAATCATTACTTAGAGGAAAGTCAAAGAAGATAAAAATATCACTCTTTTCTAACGGATGCTTTTTTAGTATTAGAGCTAAACCCTAAAACAAATTAGTGTCGCTAAGAAATTTGACTTTATTAAGTCAAAATTAGCCTTAATGAAATCAAATAGCACATGTGGAAGCTTAATATACCTGTCTTTCCCTTTCTTTGTGTTTTATGCTTAGTTTTTATGGAACTTTGAATATAATGGAACAAAGTTATGTGTGGTTTTGATACTAATGTCTGTGTCCACTCCCTCCTTCCTTTTTTTTTTTTTTTGCTAGTAACAACAGAAAAATTACGTTCCTAAGCTTCAGTTTCTCTTCCATATAATGGGCCAATAGAAGTTACCACATGGGTTTGTTGAGTGAATAAAATAAAGCAAATTATGCCAAGTACCTGGCACATGGCAGGCACCCAGCACATTTGTTGGTTTATTTTGTTTTTAATAAAGGAAATGAAGCAAGCTAGGACAAGAGGAGTATGACATTGTGGCATTATGGGTGAGATCAGGGCAATTGTAGAAGGATTAAAGTATAGAGCATTCCTAATAATTGTCAAAAATATTTCACAAAGCTTCTATTTTTACAGTTCACTGAGTTTGCATCCACTGTTCAAAGACTTGTGATTTCAGAACTTTCTCTAAGACTTGAAGAAGTTTCAATTGTAATGAACATGCTCCTCTATCACTTCTCTTCATCAAAAAGGGGAACAGAAATTACCAGGCAGCAAAATTTCAGGAACTAAAGGAAGAGAAACTTGAGGCAGCCAATGGGAGCTGGACGTAGAGAACTATGAAGACTGTTAATATCCATCTCTTGCTTGTTAAAATGTCCAGGGGGTAAAGATGAAAATGCAGACCTGATAATTCCTTTGGAATTCCCTTGGCGTTCAGAGAACCCAAAAAAAAAAAAAAAAAAATCCACATGCCATTATGACAGAAGAGGAGTATCAACCTTCTCTATCAAGATGAGAGAAAACACAGATTCGGGTTTATGATTACAGAATGGAAGGAGGAAATAGGAGACAGTGATTCGGGAAGAGAGAAACGATGCATGTTGGCCCTAATTTTCCATAAGCTGCAATGGGCAAAAAATATATAACTCCAACACTTCAAAATTGCTCCCTCGTCTTGAATACTTACACCTCAAATAGCAGAGGATATTTCTTAGATTTATCGAAATGCGGTGGCAAGATCATCTGATACCAAAATTCTAAACAAACAGAAAGATTAATTAGTGAGTGAAGAACAATTATTAGTGCAAGATTTTGTTCCTTATCTCTGTCGGTGATGAGTCATGTCTAGAATTTAACAATATGCTAAATTAGAATAGAAAAAGAAAGCGAACTGCTTGGATTCAGCATATTTTTAAAATATAAAAACATCTTCTTTCAGGTTGAAATACTAGTTAATGTTAGAACAATAAAGTTGTTTCTAATGCATCTATTAAATACATTGGTGCCTCATAAAATAAAAGTGCATCTTAGGATTTCTAATGTTTTGTTTTTATGATTCTGTTCTTTGGCATCTGATCTACTTATCTAGTTTGTTTATGGCTTATGTTCTAAGTTTTCCTCCAAAATGTTTTCCTCTTCTTGAATTTCCTTGAAGCTGTTTAGGATTTTTAGTTGGCCCCAACTCTATTTTAAAATTCTGATTTAATAACATTTTTGTAATTCTTATCGCCATCCCAGACCGCAGAGCTGAGTTCCCATTTTCAGCTCTGTGTTTCACAGAATGAAATCGGGTTTACATGGAGCAAACTGTTGTGCACATTCTGTATGATCTTCCACGGGTCTGTTTGATTCTCTGCGCTTGATTTAACATCAGTTTAATAAAATTCATCTCTAAATAATGAGTCAGTTTCCTTTGCTTCTAAATTAAAGATGAGTTATACTAATAAATCTTAAAAAAAGAGAGTTTTCCCACGTTTTAATAAGATTATTTCCAGCTCCAGTAGATTTAAATTGTAGGCAAAAGAAAAAAAAAAATCCTTATCTCTAGAGGTATTTCTTCCTAACATTTATCTTCCTTTTTGTTTTTTATTTGTTACAATTGTTTTACTTAAAGAGAAAAGAAAGATTTAGGAGTAAAATAAATAGATTTCTCTTCAATTTGTATTTTTCTGATTAAATGTGCTTGTTAAGAACAAAAATTTGTCTCTATTAAAATTTCAATGGGCTATCAAAATATCAGGTGACCGTGATGTTTTTAATGAACATGCCAGACCCACCATTTGATCTCTGCTTTGTTTGACTTAGCACTAGTTGATCAGAAGGCAATTCAGTTGCACTGTTTTGAAGGTGCACACTCTTTTCTTTGGGGTTTCTTTTACTCCCATAGTCCCACCTTCCCTGCTCCCCCCATCCCTGACTCCCTTCAGACCCTTCTTTCTGCAGTTTGAATGGGTACAACTAATGGGACTCCCTATCAAGTTATCCATTTGATCAGGGGACTTCCCTGACCCTAAAACCTTCAGAGCTCCCCACTGTTTACCAACTGAAATAGATGGCACATCTCAGTATTCAATGGCCTCTGCACCAGGCTTTCAACACTAGCTCTGGAAAACTCTAAGCTCTTGTCACTAAAGTGTGGCTCAAGGGCCACAGCACTGGCACCACCTAGAAGCTTACTGCACCCTTGGAATCCAGGACCTACCCTGACCTGCGGGGTCAGAAAGCGCATGTTAGCGAGGTCCCAGGTGACTCAGATGCACAATCTGTTGAGTGGCACTGCTCTAAGCTGTTCTTCAGAAGTACCCTACTCTGTCCAGAGCTTTTTCTGACATTTAAAATTAGATGCATTGGATGTTTTCTATTCTCCTAAATTAAAAAAAATATATATCTAAAATAAATAAATCCTAATGGATTCCTCCCTGCCCTATAAGCTGTTACCCCTTAGTGGAAAAAACAAATGAAAACAAACAAAGAAAGAAATAAGATTTTTTAGTTGAGGAAACCCATTTTTTTTAGTGGTCTCTGAATATAATCTGTGATCAGGCTGCCAGGCCTGGGACTAGACTAACTATGGGAGGAGAGGAGGGTTAGGAAAAATTCAAGATTTCTCTCCAGAGACTGACACTAATTTATAGCCAACACTAATTTTTTTATACAATCATCTCAGATAATTTTGATCTCTTTGGTTTAAAAGTAAAATGTATTAGGATATCATTAAGTTAAATGCACAATTAGTACGTACTAGTAAAATACCAGAGTTCCTAATGGGATAAAACTGAACCAGCAATATAGTATATTTTCTCCAAATACCTTTCCTCTTGACAGAATAAATTTTACATAGAATGGTACTGTATTTTAAGAAAAAAAGAATGTGACAGAATATTTCCATGAAAAATAGCCTTCTAAATTAGATTTATATATAATATAAAATGCATATTTTCAGATCAAATGATCACATAAGTTATATTTTATTTGTTTTTTCATGACAAGTACTATTCCAGGAGAAATTTAACTTACTTGTTTCATTCAAAATAATAAAGTCCAGTTTTTTTGAGGGCATTTGGATATCCTGCAGCATTTTATCCAAAGCCGAATTGTCTTCCAGGACTGTCAGTTCTAAACAAATACAGGAGACAGCAGTAATTCATTACAGTGTGATGAATTTGGCTTCTGCAATGCAGTAATGAGCAAACACAAAATTCACTGATGGGACTATACACACTTCAGGTTCTAAGCCTTGTATTCGAGACATTGTCAAGACACTCTAAAGCCAAGGAAAATCACACAATGCTACGCACTTGCACTATTCACATGCACCTTCCTAAAAGCATATAAAGGGTAAAATATGAGAAAAATACCTGTATCATTTGAGCTGCGATGCAGGGTATAGAGGGGCAGACCAGGGCCTGTTAACATAATCAGAGAAAAATATGTTTTAGATGAGTATTTTTTAAAAAACCCAGCATATATGTCTTCTCAAAAATATCATTTGTTACCATTTAACTTTGATGGAACACATACTTAATATCATTATGGATAAGAAGCTTAAGAAATGTTAACTGTTTTTCCTTTTTTTTTCCTTAAAATAATTACAATTTGAGTGTAAGAAGTTTTACTGGGGAAGCACAGGGCTTAGTAGAATGAAGTGGGAAGTGGACCTCTGTCCTGCTAGGTGCCTTGGGCACCTTCTCATCTCTCAGCCCAATTTCCTGCTCAGCGAGGTGAAGAGCAGCTGCCATCCTTCCCCACCTCTAAATCTGTGCTATCCCAGATGACCACAGGGTAGCTCAGGCCCTGCCCTCCCGCGCCGGGAGCCCTGGAGCCGGCTTCCTGAGAGGGGCGGGTTTCCCCTGCTGCTCCGGCTCCGGAGTCCCAGCCAGGCGGCACATCTGCACGGTGCCTGACTTGGATAAGCGATTCCTTTCTGGCACGCAAAAGTGTTTTTCTCACAAGCCCATATCGTCACTATTTATCCCAACTGTGGTAGTTGCAGAGTGGAAGGTAATGTACAGGAAAGCTATTTTGTGAGCAATTTCATTTTGATACATTTGGATGATAATATTAATTTCTATACTTGATTGGAACCACAGTGCAGGCACCATACAGACCTGGGTTTGAATCCTGGCTTACTTGCTGTGCGACTTAGGACAATGTATCTGTGCTTCCATTTCCTCACATATAAAATGAAGATAATAATCTCTGCTTTATAGAGCTTTCTTAAAGATTAAACAAGATCATGAATATAAAGCTTTTAGCGCAGTGCCTAGTGCAAAAGCACATGACCAAAAAACAATGCCTAAAAGCAGCCATAGTAAAGAACTGTAAAGGAACATAATGAAGAAAGATTCAGACAACTGGTTTTAAAACCTTTTTTTTTTCTTTTGCTATTGGCAGTTCTTTTTAGAATATCCAAATTCTTTCTCTCATTTTGAGAAGTAACCTAGGGCAGTGTTTCAAAGGGAGGGCTTGGGAGGCAGAGGCCTGTGTTTGAATCCTATTGTGCCTATAACTAGCTGTGTGAGTTGCATAAGTCACTTTACCTCTCCCTGCCCAGGGTCCTTCATTCATAATAAATAATAGTGACAGAAGACAGAGCAGTGGCCTGTTGGGTGACAGGCACCAGCCACATACATTGTCTCAATTAAAGGGGCAAGTGCATAAAATAATAATTTAAAACCCCATAATATGTGTGTATTTAAGAGGAAGTGCTCCTACTATACATAAGGGTTGTGTGTGTGTGTGTGTGCGCGCGCGCGTGTGCGTGTGTATGTTCAGTCTAAAGTAAGCGATGCAAGTCTTCCGGTTAGGAGGGGAAGAAAAGGTAGTTTAAGCTCACCACTTAAATGCGAGTGGAGAGAAGAGGACTTAAGTGATTTCAAGAGCTCCTCAAGTTCAAAAGACAAGGAGAGAGCTGCTTCAGATAGACAGGGGCGGAAGTCACAGCAGCTACTGCCCCTCCCAGGCAGCTCAGACTCACCTGAACAGCGCAGCTGGTAATACTTTGCCTCCTTACTAAATGACACGGAATAGTACTGACACCTTTCGGGATCCAGCTCACAACTAAGGCATGTCACTTTTGTGTAGTCATTAAGTTGGATTCTGTAAAACCAACAGTGAAAATTAAGTGCTTGATGAAAGGATAAATGAAAAGAAGGAATTGAATAATGCCACATTCTAGTTCCAAAGATAGCAGAATGCCAAAGCAATCCTCAAAATGCTTTCTTTTAATGTGGAATACATACATTGAATTAATAATAACCTCAAACCTCCCATCGTTTGGAAGTATCACAAAACATCTAATAAAGCCATTCTCTTTTGTTGGCATGCAGATTGAGTTACAAAGGAATAAAAGTGCTCAAGAGCAACTCCAGTTTAATATTAGTTAGGACAAGGCAAAAAAACAGAAAAAAAAAGTCCAGAAATTGTTTATCAGCTAAAAAGACTCAAGTCAACAATGTGACATAACTCTTACTTATAAAGATTTCTTCCTCCTGGCATTCCTTTATATTCATTGCTAATGTAGTATCTAGAAGGAAAACAAATGAAATACATATTAATTACGATTTCTTGAAAAGTTTGGTGCATGCCACTGAACTCCAACACGAAGCCCAGTGTGCACACAGCGCATGGTCTTCTGTCATTGCTCCCCTGCCCCTCACCCCCCCAGAAGCCATTTTTCTCCATCATTTCTACATAGAAGAGATTTTTCTATATATTAGTAGAAATCATACATTCTTTTAACAGACTGAAATATACGAAACTAGAGAGTTCTTCCTTAATTAAAGTGACAAGTAAAAATTCAAAAGAAGCCTTTTGTAAGAAAAATGCAACTGGACAACTAGCCTGAAATTAAGACCCCACTTATCAATCCCGTTTTCTGTATTTTCTGTCTTATAACATAAGCTACCAGACGGCAGGAGCCCCATCTTCCTGAGAGCGGCAGAGCCACTTCTAAAAAGGGTCTTCAAAAACTACGTCGGGCAGTGGCAGAATTCCTCTGTGGTGAGACCAATAAAGGATCATAAAAATGCCTAAGATTCTAATGAAAAATAACACTCTCTTTTCCACTAACTCATTTGTGGCAGTTGACAGCTTCTGCAAAGCTTTCCATTTTCCATAGAGTAAGGCCGAGACATGGACAGATAACATTGCCTTTCCAAGTCTTTCAAAAAATCCGTGCCAGCTGAAATTTTACAAAATGCCCGATTGCTAGTTCAGTGTTCCACGATGTTCAAGTAAAAGAGGCTTCAGCTCTTGTAATGTAAAGCAGGTAAGAGCAAGAGGTAGAGCTGCTTGGTGGCATGGTATCAAATCTGCTAAGCATATGTGAAAATCATTAAGGCTTCCGTATGTTAAAAAGAAAAAAGTATTGAACACATTCCAAAGAGACTACTCTTCATTTGTAGGAGATTTTTTCCTACTTCTGGGCAAAGAGGGCATGATTATGACAAGCAGGTTTATATCCCATCGGTTATTAGGATGCTCACAGATAATCGCTGGTAAGAGCTTCTATCCCGATGACTTCCCAAGCTCCTTTTGTGATAAATGTGCAGTCCTGACGGGGTTTTAAAAAAAGGGATTTATTAGACTTTCTTTCTAATCAAAGTTAAGTGGGAGATTAAATCATTTATATCAGAAATTCAAATAACCTTGGGCTTTCTTGTTGGGACTCCCCGGCCCAATCCACCTTACCGCATATACCACTGAGGAATCTGAATTAGTCTGATTGTTTGCACACACTGCTCAACTTTACCAAATGATTTCCACTTCAAGTTAGTTTCAAAAAAAGGTCAACTTGAAATAAATTATATAAGAATACTCACGTCTTTATCTATTTGGGAATGGCAAATGTGTTTGTAACCCTCTTCATTACTGGTGATCTTGTAGAAGCTGTTACCATCGGAGGTAAAATGAGGTTCTGCAGGCCTGAACTAGAAAATAGCAGATAACAAAAAAGCATTAAAGCACATTAGTCTCATCTCAGTACCAACTTTAGTTTTAGAAAGTCCTCCCAACACCTGTGCTCAAAAATGCATGCTTCATTTACTTGCTGAATGAAACTAGAGTATCTGAAAAGGAAAATTCTCTTTCTATAAAATGTGCACAAAAAGACCAAATTCATAGGTAAATTTTGTGAGGAGTAAATGAGAGAATGCATATAAAGAGGCTTATAGAGAACACTCAATAAATAGAAGTGGTTATTGTTCTTTGGGGCACCTTCTCTCTATGGAGGATAACTATGACTTTTGGCTCTACGTACCTGGAAAATAACATTAACCTTTCAGTGTCAATGAGTAAATTTCCTCAATGTCTCCAATGCGCTTTCTTGAAACAGATATTATTTTCGACTGTCTCAGGTTGGAAGTGGTTTGGAATTTGGGGGCATTTTTCTTTCCTGTTTTTTTTACACATATTTCTTTTCGAAAGTCAGAGTTAGGCAGTATTTAACCATTTCTGGACCAGATACCATAAGGAATGTCTGTTGCATATTTCATACAGAAACATTTATATAGTTATTTTCATTATAAGCCTTTTCATTGTGTTAAGCTTGGTCAATAATTTACAAAAAAAAAATTGTATAGAAATATAGACCAAAATTTCCACTTGTTTACAGTTCAGTAAAAGATGGTACTCAGAACATAACGCAGTATTAAGTAGGAGAGCGGCTACCCCAGCCTGAAAGGAATATGTTGCTTTATGATTTCGATTTCCTAGCTACATTCGAGAGCAGGTAGGAGATGGTCTTTTAAAATTGTTGGTACACTTCGCCCTCGATGTTTCCTCTCTCATCAGCTCCCATTTTGGGAAAGAAGAAAAATGCTTCCCTCTTCTATTTAGTGATTTAAAGCGAATTCATTTATGGAGCAAGCTGAGGCGTGCGGTACACTTGGTGTTCTCATTACAGAGCTCCGAAACACATTCCCCTCTCTAGACCTGTGTTCACAGCCTTATCTTTTTAATACATTTCCCTGTTTCCCCTGGATGGAGTTGTGCCTAGTAGAAATGTGTGAAAAGTGGCATCTGTCTGGTTAAATACAGAGAGGAAAAAACATATTTTTTTCAAAGAGTCGTGAGGAAGTGTAGCATGTCTCTTGCCATGGAGGAAACCACTTTTCATGTTGGCAAACCTCTCCCCTCTGCCCAATCAATGCCTGAAGAAAAAGGACGTGTGAATGCTGCCAGAGCTCGGAGCCCAGCTGGACGGGGTCGTCTTTTTGGACTGGGGGCCTTACCTCTACGACCCAAGAGATGTAAAATCTTTACATTTTTTTGAGTCACTTTGTTTCCTTTGAAAAAGGGACTTAATAGAAGTGGTCATAAAAATTAGGTGAGATTTATTCCTCATTTTCTATGCGGGCTGTCGTGATGGCTGGAGTTCTTTCATCAGCTTGCTCCATCCCATGGTCTTGCAGCAATTTGGTTGGTTACTCTGTGCGTTAGTACTTAAGGCAGTAGGCTCGAGAAGCAGAAGTCTCTGAGGGTCACCGTGCTTTCCTGGGTGAAGCTCTGCATCTAGCTGCCTAATAAAGTGTGAATCCACATGAGTACGATTTCCTCCTAAGAGGGGTGCATAGTGGCTCTGGTGTGGTGGCTGCTGAGTGCCTGCAGGTTGTAGTCACATGTCCGTAGATATTTGTGCAGGCTGGGGACAGAAACCATGTTTTCTGCCTTTAAAGCATGTAACTTCAAAGATGAGGTCAACAAGCACATTCAATATCCTGGCCAACGTTCAGCAGTGGTTGCTTTTTAACTTGCCGGGAGCTACAACTTGCCTAGAGTATGTGTTTTGTTTTGTCTGCTCTGTTCTTGATTTTCCACGTGTTACCTCACTTTTTCCAACTGCTTATGTTATATGTTCTCCATAGAAAGATATCTCTATAGGCAGCATTTAAATATTTTGAGAACGAGATCAATTAATATTGCTATTAATAATGAATCACACAGAGCCCAAGTTTGGAGCAGCTACATGTTAAATAGCTGAGTAGTTGATCCATCATCCATAAAATCCCGTTAAGTCTTAACTCTTACCCTTCCAACCCAGCCGGTAGTACTCCTTTCAATGTGCTGCCGTGCCTAGGAAGGGAAAAATTCAATGACAGCATTTCAAAGAGACGTAGATGATACAATCGATTCTTTAGCCATATTTTGTGGTAATATAAACAAAATTGTAATAAATACTTGAACAGTATCCATACATGTGTATGTCTTTTATGTTAATATTTTTCACGTAATTACGTTATAGATCATTTACCTCTCTTGCTTAGAGCTCTGTCCCGGGTCCATACCCACACACTGTCCAGGAAGCTCCTCTGGCGTTTTAAATCCAACATGCACAGAACTGAAGACAATTTCCTTCTCTTTCCTCCATCCCACCAGCCTGCTCTACTCCTTCATTCTTCTCCTAGTTAGAGGCACCTATTCACCCAAGCCAGAGACCTGGGGGTCATTCTAGACGCCTGCACTTTCCCCAGTCCCCTCCCTCAGCCCCTGTGGCCTAGTTCGTCGACTTCTCTGCCCGTCTCCACCGATACCGCCTTCGTTCCTGTCCTTGCAGGTTTCCCTTGGTCCTCTGCCACCACCTCCTTGTTGGAGACCCGGCTGCTATTCCCTCCTTCCGGTTTACTCTCCACCCTGCTTAGTCTCCGGCTGACCTCATGTGGCAACAGATAGTTCTATCTCATTACGACACTCTCCTACTTAAAACCTTCAACCAGCTCCCCACTTCTTACGAGGTAAGTCCACACTCCTGGAATGGCATCTGAACTTCACCTGGGCCTCTAGCCTCCGTCCCCCACTGTATTTCCCCCAACTCACGGTCCCTGCATGTCCCAAGCCCTTCCCACGGGCTGCCCTTGCACAGCGCTCTGCCCATGGGGCCTCCAGCCCTTATCGGCCCAGCACCCGCGACTCATCCCAGACTGCTCTGCGGCTCTCCATGTCATCTCCTTGCCCCACGTGCCTGTCTCCAGTAGAGGGGATCATCTTCTTTCACCCTACATTCCCTCTGTACCTTGATTAAGCCCTTTTGTAGCACAACCCTAACCTTGTGGAGATTTAACTGGCAGGAAGCAAAGAGCTGGGTTTTGCAGTTTGAGTTCTAGCTGTGTCCTATGACCTAGACAAAGTCCTTAAATTCGTTGACCCTCAGTCTCCACAGTGCCTGGCACACTGCATGTGTTCAATAAATGGCAGCTTTTAGGATTTATTTTCACAGTGGTATTCCCTACTAGAACAGAAACATTTTGGGGACAGGCATGTTGTCTAACTCATTTTTTTATATCCATAACTTGGCACAGAGCTTGAAACATAATAGGCATTCAAGGTTTGTTGCATAAATAAATGAAGAAGTCAATCAAGATATATGGAGCCCAAGCTCTCTGAGGCACGAATCTGCCCTGTGCCCAGCCAGGATGGGAGCAGGGAGAGGAGACGTGTGAGCACAGGGCCCATGACCAGAAAAGGAGGCTTGTAATGGTGTCCTTGGCATATACCAGCAAACCTCTCCCTGGCTCTACCCCTCCTGAGGCCGCTGGCTCCCAAAGGGGCTGTAACTTGGATCCCCCACTCTGGTTGACCCTGTGGTTTCCCGGCTAGAAATGTCCCCACACCTCAAAGTTAGAGTAACACTGAATTGGACTCAGTGTTGGCAACCTCTCAGACTGGTACTTATTTGAAGCTGTTTCCTGTTCAAAGACAGTCACAGTAATGGTAGTGGATTTCTGGCTTCTTGATATTTGTTTCTTTTGACATGTACTCAGACCGTCATTCCCCACCCGCTATATGTTCTCTATGCAAACACGGTTCCTTGACCTTGCAGCTGCTGGTCCTCTTTGATTTTCTAGATATGGACATTGGATTCTATCTCCTGGGTTTCCAGTCACCGTCTCTCCCCTTCCCAAGGGACAGCGTCCATAACTAAAACAGCGTGAGAAGGGAGAGAGGGTGGAATAGAAGCGCCGCGGACGGCAGGTTTCTGGCAGTCAAGGCTTGCTGCCTCAGGTCACACAGTCGGGAAGAAGAGAGACTCAAACCCAATTTCCTGCTTCCCAACCTTTGCTGTCCCTGACTTTATAGAGCCCTCCAATCACATGTTGCTTTAGAACCAGAAGCCCCCCATTCGGTCTTACCACTAAGCAATTCCATCTTCCACTGGACTCATCATAGTCACAAATATCCATGACTGAATAGTTCTGAATCCTCCTGAGCCACTGCAGAGAAATCCTTTCTGGTGTTGCCCATGTCACGTCACACAAGTAGTGATCCCTGGAAGGAAGGGAGAAGGGAAGAAAGGAAGGAGAAAGAGAGAGAGAGAGAGAGAGAGAGAGAGAGAGAGAGAGAGAGAGAGAATATTAATATGACTATTGCCAGGCCTTGGTGAAAACAGACATTCTACTTAGTGAAAAGAAATTCATCTTAATGTGAAAGAGAATTTTAAATGGTTAATAAAAACATTTAATACCATAATAGTTTACCTTTTCTTAAAGCTTCAAGTACAATTTAATTTTGAATGGAAATTAAAATATATCCATCAGGAAAAGCAGCACCAACACCCCAGGGTGGCTTAACATACGTGACTCAAACCATGTGCTCAGGATTTATCAATCCTCCACTCAGCCTTTGCGGGTGCCAGGGAGTCAGGGGTGATGTTTTCCCGTCTCCTTTCTCCTGTTTTAAGGCCGTGGACACTGGCTGGCTGAAATGTGAGTATTTCTGGTAATTTGACATGCTTCTCCAGAAAATTCTTCCTATTAGGGTGAAATTACAGCTGACCTTTTTCTCAACTTCACTTTCAAATGGGTAAAAAAAAATTGACTCACGCCTCCACAACTTTGAAAATCAAAGAATTATATTCTAAAGAGACACTTGTCAAGAGTCAAAACATGAACCAAGTGAAGAAATTGAGAAACCCCGTGGTATTTTAACATAAATTTATATAAATAGAGATATTTCTGGCAGTGAATCCTCCTCCAACACATACCTTTAAAATTTTTTGGAACTACCTTCTGATTTATAGTGAAACGTATGGAATTCATAATTTATTTTTCTGCTAGCCTCCCCAGCATTACTTGTTCTGGATAGTTTATTTTTTTGTTCCCCCCGTCCTCCTTCCCCAGGGTGATTTTGGACGACCGTTCATAAATCACTCCTCTCCCATGTCCGACCAAGGCCTGGCTCCTTTTGTCAGAATCTGTTCATCCCCTTCTTCCCTCCTGGTCCGATGGCCACACCTTCGGCTCCCACCCCAGTGTTCTAACAGGCCCGTCTTGCTCATCCCTTCTGGGGGGTCTGTCCCTCCTTGTGTCACTGCTCTCCTTGCTTGACCGTGAGCTCTCTGAGGCAGGGCCCACATTCACGGGGCGTCCCTAGGACCTAGCAGAACGCCTGGCTCAGAACAGACACTCACTGCATTTCTGCGGAACGCAGCCGCGAAGAAAGGAAAAAAATCCTCTCCTGACTTTCATGGCCTAAATAGCTCTGTCCTTCCGCAGGATCCATAGATCAACTCCTGTCTCCACTCCCTTCACAGATGCTTAGTCGTACGACAAATATTTACTGAGCACTCGGGATGCGTCAGGTGCTGCATAAAGCACTTTAAACCCCTCACGGTTTTGGCACCCCCGTTTACAGCTGGGGACATTTAATGTGTTGATGTGCCCAGTGATGCCTGACCCTCCATGCTGTCCCCAATGCAGGGTGCAGGTACTGAAAGAAGAACAAACCCCTCACCCAGCTGCAAGCGCCACATTTCCACAAATACGGCCTCCTTCCACGTAGTCCTTTTTCTCTTCATAAGAGCCTACACCATCTAGTCTGGGTGGCCGGTGCTCTCATGGGCACCCCATGAGGTGTCCCGGCTGCCCGCTCTTCATTCAACCTTGTCCTCAGTCTAGAATGACTGTCGTGCTTCAACACCTTTGGGTCTTGGCTTAATGTCCCCTGTCCACGATGTCTTCTTGGACACCCCCTCCTTCTGCACTCTCCCCCGTCTCTGGCGCTCATCACACACTGCCAGGCTGCAGGGTCCGAGCGCGTGAACGCCTCTGTGTGCCCAGGAGCCAGGGTGCCTCATCTGGCCTGCCTTTTCTGCATGTGTGCAATGCATGGATCTCGAATGAGAAAATGGAAAGGCGAATAAATCTTACCCAGGACGGGTAATAAATCCTTGTAAGGAGCATGGAAGAATGAAAAACAACAGAGAAAATGAAGCCTTTTGAAATTAGTTTCCCAGACCAGGGATTGGAAAACCTTTTCAGGTAAGAGACACATAGTAAATAGTTGAAGCTTTGTGGTCTGCATATTACCTGCCGCACCGCTCAACCCTGCCTTCGCAGCGCGAGAGCAGCCAGAGACCATACTTAAATGAATGTGGCTGTGCTCCACTGGAAAGCTAAAATCTGTATTTCAGATAATTTTCATGTATCATGAAATGCTGTTCTCCTTTTGATTTTTCTTTGCAACCATTTAAAAATGTAAAAACCATTCTTACATGTGGACTATGTGAAAACAGGCGGTGGGCTGGATTTGGCCACAAGCTCCAGTGTGCTAACCCCATTCTGTACCAGTAATTCTTATTTGTTTAGGTCAGAAATTTCTTGGAAAATCTGATGAAAAGTATGCACCACTCTTTAGGGGTAAAAAGCTTCTCTACTCACTTGTACACAGTATCCTAGGGTTCCATGGGCAAAGATTAGTAACCTGGGCTCTAGAAATAACCTTCCCCTTTCCAAAAGTGTTTGGTAGGGAGAAGGGACAGGTGATGGAGGAAGAAAACTCTTTACCACAAGTACTGGGTCACCAGTACTAAGCAGCTTTACCTACTAAAAGTTAAAAAATTATACCTCAGGTTCAGAAATCAGCAATATAAAACCAACTTTTCCCCATTTGAAAACACTGAGGAACGGAATTTGGGAAGTCAGCCAGGAAACTCACGTGCGTCAGCTGTCTACCCTGCCCATTTCTGGATCAAAGGCTGAAGAACCTGGACCCTGCACTGCCTTTGTCCTCCCTCGTGGCCCACGGTGTACTCTGGACCCTGTGCACGCTCAGCCAAGGCAGGTCACCAGTAGAATAGACAGTAATTTTTGGATTTTCTTATAAACATACTTCTATTCAACCACAGCCCTGAGCCAAGATCATGCCAGGCTGAGATGTCTAAGAGTTATGAAAAAGATTTAAACCAATAGGTAATTGCACTTTTTTTTTTTTCCTGAAAAGTTTAAGTCCCCATTTCAGATCAGAAAAATCTAACAAGCAGGAGTATCATCTACACTTTGCATACTGCATGCTGATTTTATTCTGCAGAAACAGACAAGCAAATAAGTAATGGTCAGGGTTGGGTGGAAGAGGGACCTTCCTGTGAGCCCGTACTGCTTGTCCCAGGATAGACACAGTGAGCCAGCAATCTCTTCTAACTTCTGGAACTGGCCTAGTCCAAGGGGAATATGGCTAATTTTAATACTAAAGCAATGGAGTAATCTCTGGCCATAATAAGAGTTCACACCCATGTGGAGTCTACTGTGCACCAGGAACTATTCAAGAGCTTGACACAAAGCTCATGACCACCCTGTGAGGTGGGTACTGCTGTAGTTCACGTTTTGCAAACAAAGAAATGTAAATGCAGTGAGGTTAAGTAACTTGCCGAACATCACCCCACTGGACAGTGTTGAAGCCAGGATTCAAATCAAGCAGTTGGCAGCTGAACTTCCTGTTTCTACTTGCTGTCTCTGTAGAACCTCCACCCATCCCTTGGGAAAATTTGCTAGCTAGCTTCACTTTCTTGCTTCTTTTCCACATAAAATTCTTCACTCAGTGAAATTTATTTGTTCCTAGAGAGTTGTGTGTGTAAACTGAATTTTATAAAGCAAATCATATTTGAATGCACTGAAAGAGACTGGCTTTTGAAAATCATGCTACAGGGAATCCCCTTGCAAAGTGGCTGCCTGTCCTAACACGATGCCTTGTAAACAGGAGGCATTTAATAAATACCTGTTGGGTATTATTAATTCCCTTAATTTGTGTAAATGTTTCTTTTGATACATTAAAGATACTTAAAATAATGTTACATTACTAACTAGAAATAATAGTGGAGGGAAAAATGCTACTAAGAGCAACTGCAACATGGAGTGATTAATTCAGTGAATCACCCGAAGAAGTGGGCGTACTGCCAGGGCTGGCCGCGGGCTCCATGCCACCCACTACTCTGATGGGGACGCCAACCCTCCCGGGCTGCTGACAGATCGCTGCAGAGAGGAATGGGTGGGGCCAGAAGGAGCAGGTCTGAGGGATGCAGCACCGGTGGCCTTTGAGCCCTAGTCCGCCTCCATTCTCGCAGGTCACTAGCCTCCAGCTTATCTGTCTCCTATGTGACAGTCTCAGGCCCTGATACCTCTGCTTTATAGACCAGGGGTCCTCAACTGTTCAGAAGGGACACAGCATGTCTTCCTCTATTGTGTCCTTCAGCAGTGGAGAGAACAGGGGTGGGGCAGGTCATGATTTGGGTATGAAGAGCCCCCAGGGCCATGCAGCAGATGTCGGGTGGGGTCACCTCAGTAGAACGTGCCCTCCCTCTCCAGGCCTTTAGCTTCAGGCTACAGAATCTGCAGATGGCAGGGAAGAGGCAGAAAAGAGGGATTGCTATGCAAGGCCACTTTGGAGGTCATCCTCGGTGCTGGCTGTGTGAACTCCTGTTCCACACACACAAAGTCCCCCGGATAAACCACCACATCCACACACCCACCCATCCCTCCACTTATCTATTAGTTTGTCCTGCAAATATCGGTGGGGCACCTGCTATGTCCCAGATACCCTGCTAGGCACTGGAGAAAGTATTGTAAGATTGGCCCCTGCCCTGTAGAACTTGTCTTGTTTCAGTCAGCAATGAAAGCGCTGCTCTAAAGAAAACAGAAGATTTATGATTTTACATTATACGCTGTCTTCTCTCAAATATTTCGAGCTCTCAAATTCCCATTCTGAGTAGTCAACACAAATTGCAGCTTCACAGATCTGATCGACTTTAGTGCTAAATCACGGAAGGTGGCAGGGAACGTGCCCTGGTTCAGGTTCAGGCCCGGGTAGTTGGAAAGGTGGCCTCGCTGTCCTTCTCACTGTCAGAGGGGCAGTGCTTCCACCCGTCTCTACCCATTGCCGTTCACTCCTAGCAAAATCACAAACCGGCTTCATCCTCCTGTAGGATTTCACTTGCTGGAAGTTCTGTGGCGAAGGACATGGCCTCGTGGGAAAATTCACCAGGGTAACATGGGCAGAGGAGGCAGGACAGGTGGTGGCCCCAGCCAGGCCTCCCACTCCAGAAACGAGCACGTCACCAGGTAATAGCCGAGGGGCTGGGCAGTTTACTACGAGGCTGGACTCTCTGGGTTGACGTGGCCCTGCTGGATCTTTGCATGAAGCCAGAAAACTGCACCACCATGTACGAGAATATTCTCCCCAGAGAGGGTCTAGAGTCTAGTTTTAGAAAAATTGCAACCTTACTGGTGTTAACAGAGACCAGAGGTATGTTTTAAGTTCCCTAGACAACACGTTCCTGTGGCGTTCCCAAAAAAGGTTATTTGGTAAGATAAATCCCACACCAAATATCCACAGTGAGTGCGGATCCCCTCCCTGAGTGCAGCTTCGAGAACTGCAAACAACAAAGACTTAATGATGAATTCTCATAGGGCCAAAAATAAGTCCTGAGAATTGCTTAAGTTTCTCAAGCCAAGCACTTCACCTCTGTGACTTGGTGAGTGATTTCTAAGCGGGAAACACTTCACCTCTTCATCTGTAAAATGGCCGTGAACATGACACCACGGGGCGCTTGTGGGGAACCACTGAGACGCAAGGAGCAGAACGCAGCACAGTCCCAGCCGGCAGGCAGCGCTACAAACATTTTAGCTCGATTATTCAAATATTCTGGTCTGGCAGGCCCAGGCCTCTGGCCCATTCCCAGCTCTCATAATGACTTGCTGTGTGACCCTGAGCAAATGATTTTACCTCTCTGAGCCTCAGTTGTCTCGTCTGTGCCTCACGTTGGTGTTCTGACTGAATTCTAGAGCTCCTCTAGGCTCCGTCTAATCTCCCGGGACTCCTGGGGGCCGGGAGGGGCGAGGACTTGGTTTGCCCAACCTGAGCAGTAATCTTCCATTTATTTTCTGGCCTTGCACTTACTTCTCTCTTGTATTTCACTTGAACAAAGGCTTCTGGGTCCTTAAAAAGTTCATAAACCTTTGATGAGGTCTAAAGTCTGTTCCAGGTGGAATATTTTTCAGAGCAGGCGCTCATGTCTCATCCTTCCTGCAGACGGACACTGGTTCCAGGCCAAAAGGCCACCCCAGGCTCTGCCGTTCCTTTCCTGGGTGGCCTCTCGCCTTCCGATGCTCTGTGTGGCCCACCCCAGCGCCCCTCGCCCCCACCTCGCCCCGCTGCCTCCCACCTGCCCAGTCTGCCCGTTCTACGGGAGGCTTGCTTTGATCCCCTCCTCCAATGCCTCCATCCTGTTGCCTATACCTCTATCATATCACTCTTGGGGTCATTTATCAGAGTGTTTTCTTCTGTCTACCTGATGAGAAGCGCTACAAGGGCACAGGCTTCCTGTGGACACTCGGGAGTACAAACAGAGGCTGCTCAACCAATGTTGGTTCAAGAGATGGCTGGATGGAACCAAACGGTAGATTTAAAAAGCCTTTGGGTAAATTTTTACACCATTGGACAAACACAGGAAAATATATATTTTTAATATACTAATAATATTCCCCCAGAATGAATAGGTCAATATAGGTATTTCTAACCAAGTTAATGAGTTACTAAACGCAGAGCACAGCCCACGGCATGCCTGATGCTATTAATGCAACCCCAGAGAAAATGGACACTCCCATGCTGCTTTGCTGGTACCTTCAGGAATCTGAGGGCACCAGCGGTATTCACACAGAGGGAGATATATAGCAAGAGTGGTTAATAGCTCTTTCTTTCCAGTCAGAAAGTCAAGTTTGAATATAGACTCCTACGTGGTCGTTTTCTTAACCTCTAGGCCTCATAGTCTTACCTGTAAAACAGGTATACTGTAATAGTTGTTGGAAAGAGAGAGTTATTTTAAAGAGTTTTAAGATAAAGCAGCAAGGACGTTGGAAACAGCCCAAGTGCCCGTCAATCCACGAGTGGATTAACAAAATATGGTATATGTATACCATGGAATACCTCTCAGCCATGAAGAAGGATGAATTTTAAGGCCTTTTGCAAAAATTTGGATTGAAGTGGAGACCATTATCTTAAGTGAAGTATCTAAAGAATGGAAAAACAAACACCACATTTACTTGCTATTAAACTGGAACTAACTGATGAGCATGCATGTGCATAGAGGGAAGTAAAATGCAGTGGAAATCAAGCAGGGGAAAGGGGGAGGAGGGCATGGGTGAAAACCTACTTAGCAGGTACAATGAACACTATCTGGGTAATGAACATACTTATAACCCTGATTCAAGCATAACACAATCAATACATATAACCAAAAGCATTTATACTGCCATGATATTTTGGAAGAAAAAATGGGGAAGGACTCCAAAGCCCAAAACCACACAGAGAAAGTATAGAGTGAGATATGGAGACATTTCCAGGGACAACTCAAGTAATGAGGAATGACTTTTTTCCTTTTAATAATTTTTAATAATAAATTCTTTCCAAAAGTTTTAAAGATAGTTTGTATTATAATAGTCATAGAAATTTTTTAGTTTCCTTTTTTCAGAGTATTTCACGGGTATGAACACTTTGGTTACATGAATTGCCTTTGCACCACCTGAAAAATGTTCCCATCCCCCAGGCAGCGTGCACCACATCCGTTAGTTGTGGATTTTCACACATCCCCTCTTCCCCCCTCCCACTAGCCCAGCACCCTGTGAACGTTACTTCCCATACATGTACATTAGTGTTGATCAGTTAGTACCCTGACCAAGTGGGCTTCATCCCAGAGATGCAAGGATGGTTTAACATATGCAAATCTATAAATGTAATTCATCACATAAAGAGAAGTAAAAACAAAGACCATATGATCGATCCTCTCAATAGACACAGAAAAAGCACTTGACAAAATTCAGCACTCTTTTGTAATAAGAACACTTAACAAAATAGGCATAGATGGGATTTAGCTCATAATGATATTCTCTTGTCTCTTCTTGAAGGGCAACACTTTTTAGAATTTTATGAGACTCTGAATTAAGACATATTGTATGCCATGGGCCAACTGACGTGGGAGATGGCCATTAGTATAAATGAGAGTTGGAGAAAAAGTCTAAGGGAAGTCATAAGCTGAAACAAGAAGGAGAAAGGAGCTGTTCCGTTTAATGGCAATGGATGCCCACTGTGTGCTGGTCATATTGGTAGATATTGGAGATCTAAAGATGAAAAACACACAAAACTGCTATTTTGGAGCCAGAAGTCTGGTGATCATGCTGAAGAGAGAACTGAATGCTTGAACTAAAGTCGTCCTACAGGAAAATTGTAGAGGAAGCTTCATTAAATCTGGTTTGACTGGAAAGAGGAAAGACTAATCTGAAATACCCATCACAGTAGAAAACATGGATTGTTTGGGCTAGGCTCAGGTGATACCAAAGAGGGTAAAAGGCACTTTGATATTATAATAAGAAAACCTGAGCATAGGAGTCAGGCAACTGCAGTTTCAAAATTAAATTCAGCCACTTCTGGCTCATGGCCTAGAGTAAGTTAATTTCTCTGGTCTTCTATTTTCTTATCTGTGAAATGAAAACTATAATACCTTCCCAATAGGTTGTTTTGAGACTTTAAATAAGATAGTGTATGGAAGAGAATAACAAATTAAAAGGGCACAAGAGAGATAACCAATAACAGTCACAAAGAAAAAAATACTTTTTAAATCAAAGATAAAATTCCCCCTGAGGATGAGAACTGCCCTTGTTACGAAAAATAAACCAATATCATATTTGACTATAAAAAGATAGATCCGAGGCCAGAATCCAAAAATGCAAGAAAGATCCTAGAAGAGAGACACTATGAAGAAGTGAAGAATTAGGAACTCTCTCCCCAAAAGGGACTGATTAAAAATAAATGAAAACAACATTTTCATAAATGAAGGATGTAAAACATCAACTTAAAAACTGTGTCCTGGGCAATGCTGAGATGTAACCCTGCTTTTTATCTCCCAAACTACAACAAAACACTTCCAAAAAAGTATGCTATATACATAGTCTACTACCATTTAACTAATATGAATATATGGGTGGGAAATTATTAAAAGCTCTCTTTTTTCTTCCATAGTCAAGACTGGTTTATTGAAAAATGTGTTTTATTGAGGAATCATAAAAATGATACATACTTACCTAAGATATTTTTATCTACCAATCTTTGGATGTGAATCCAATGCCTTCTCTTCAAGTGAAGCTCCCAGAGTTGGCGTCCTTGCCATTTTTCTTACATAAACCCTACCTGTCATGCAGCATCCATTTCCATTTCATTTTCTTTAAAGTGCAATAGGAGTTTAAAATAGCTGTAAAGCAATCTGAGTACAGAAGCCTTCTAGGACTCTTAACATTTTTTTCCAAATCCTTTATTATTGCTTTTCCTAGGTTTAATTTAACACTAATTTTGTTAAACAACTCATCTTTATTGAGACTTTTCACCACAATTTTACAGTAAACAAAAACCCTGTTACTCATTTGTTTAGTCGGGATGATATTTCTATAGATTAGTTATATTTAAAAAAAAAAAATGTCCCAAGCAAGTTTGGTATCAGAAACCTCTAACTTTGGTAAGTATACAAATTGACAGGTAAAGGTGTATGTGCATGGTGTAATTCTAGAGGGTAGCCTAAGAGGACTTCTGTTTCTGGAAGGATAACACACTAGATAATTTTGAGCAAACTCCTGACTGAAAGAGCTAAATCCTTGAATAAAACGTACATGTTCAATCTTCCGAAAAGCTAGCACAGAAGGAAGTAATCCACAAAAGCCAAAGCCAAAGTGAAAGCAGGGACATTGAAAGACAAGGAGATACCAAATCCAGATAACATGTAGAGGTTTCTGGTGAACCCTGGAGTTCCTGAGCTTCCACTTTGATGCTGCAAAGGATGCAGGGTAGGGGAATTAAAATCTAGGATCTTCCCAGGAGACTGTGATGACAACCCCCACAAAGCTCATCCCCCAGTGATTACATACTCAAGGTAAAAAAAGACATCAAAAAAAATTACATTTTTAGGTGTACGTATAAAGCAATAATGGAAAGTTAAAGAGTAATTTAGAGACAATTGGGGGAGGGGTTATTTTGGGGAGAGTGCAGGGAGACGGGGGGACAGGCAGAGGAAGACAATGAAGCAGGGACATGCAGGTTTCTATTTTTAAGCTGGATGGTGGGTACCCAGGTACTTATTTTATTATTATCTTGTAAAGGAATTATAAATTTTTAAGTACTCTGTTGTATGTATGATATATTTCATCCAAAAATAAATATACTACAAGAAAACCAACTTTAGAAACATAGCCTGTTGACTCTGCATACTCAAAATGCCATGAGCGTTAATCAGTACGGGTTGTCAGTACATATATTTTAGAGAAGGAATGGAGAGTGTCAGTTAATGCAGGACATCCGTCAACCCAGAAAAACACAAATCCAGAAATTTGATAAAGTAGAGAGTAGTTAAGAGTCGTCCCACTCTGGCTATATATATCTGTTTGGTTGTGTTCTCCCTGGAGAGGAGAGAAAGGAGAGAAGACCTAGTAGAACTGAGTGCTCCTAGTTTGACTTCTTGGAAACTGTTTTGAATCTTTGATATGGGTTTGTCTGACGACAACGCTTGCATTGTTAAGAAAGTGTATGTGTGAACTGCCTTAGTACTCACGTGACTGCTGACTTTCACTGTTTATGGGCTATATCTTTTCCTGTAAAGCATTTTTCCTTCATGAAAAGCAAAGCAACAGATTATTGTTTAACGAAAAAGGTGATAGTTAATAAGGCTTGTGTTTATTTTAAAGTTACTTGAATAGTGTCTGCTCAGCTTCCTAAAGAAACTAGAATGAAATACACTTTAATAAATTATGCAAGGAATTTGAGCACTAAAACTGCTATTATCCCTATTACCATTATCGGTAGAGAAGTTGTATACCTAATTTTCCATACATTATATGAAAAAATTAAAGCATTATGTGTAATACAATGTCAAAAACAATGTTAATGCAAAAATTAACTATAGGAAAATGAAAAAGTGAAAGAATGGAATTCTAAAGGAACAGATTAGAAAGATGGTAGCAAGAAGATATTGTCAACTTCTAGAATTAATACAGAAAGTTCTCTAGAGTTCTGAAAAATTCCATCTGTGGAATTTCTACCTATAGTCGTTTGCATTTTCATAAATAATATGTAAAATGGCTCATTGTCAAAATGGAATATTAACATTAGGTTGATGACAAATCAATAAGCAAGAAATGCCCGAGAATGTATTCATCCACACGATCATCATTGGCCAGACACTGCGCTTCCCCAGAGGGAAATTCAGGAATGGAATGATCAGGATTCCTGCCTAACTGGGTGAGTGAAGTGAACAAATAAAGAAAAATATTCATTTAGGAGGGGTGAATGAAGATAGAAATGTTTTCTCCATCCACAGTGTAAGGTAACACATGGAAATGAACAGGTAAGTCCTGAAAGATTCAGAGTGCCTGCAGTATGTGTGGAGATGAGGATGGGAGGTAGACTGCACCAAGTGCGAACTCTTCCAAACTAAAGAGTTTGCAGTTTTTCCTCCAGAAGATACAGAGCCTTCAGAGGTTTTTGTGCAGGGAGTACTGAGTGCAGGTTTGTTTCCAACAGGAGGAGAGCTCCTACAGCATCACAGAGACTGAATTAGGAGAGAGGTACCATGTCCTAGACCCTCTGTTTGTGGCCACACCAAGATGAAGACGACACTGTCACTGCCTTCTAGGTGCTTATAGCTTAGTGGGAGAGGAATGTAAAATCATGGGATGAAAAATTGGTATACAAAGTCTGTTTAGTATTGTGATAAAGGTATGCACAATAGTGCTTTAAGTACAGATGAAGAACACCTACCTCCCGGTGGAGAAGATGGGAAGGGCTTCCAAGAGAAAGTGTCAACTAAACTGTACCTTGGAACTTAGTAAATAAAGGGATATATGCTGGACTTGAATTCACTGTCAAGGCCACACCACAGGGTTAAGAGATCATAATCGACTTGTATTCAACTGTGTGTATTTTTTGGAACATGGCAGGGCATAAATACAAAAGTAATTAATTTAATAAATCACTTAAATCATAAGAATAGCATTTAATCTTATTAAGCACAGGAATGTTTAATTAATTAGTCATGCACAGAAAGTACTTACCAAGGGCTGGACACCAAAGAAGCTTCAAGAGAATTATCAGCAGGGCCAGAACTGTGCCAGATGGAATTTCCACATTGGGAATCAGTTACAATGGGTCACATTTCTCTAAGCCCCTGTGAGTTCCGAGGTTCCATTTCTGACACCTTCCAGATGAAGAAGCTTAAAACCTATTTGATGAAGCATATTTTTCATGCCACAAAAAAATAAAGGGCTAAAACTAGACTCAAAAAAAGTAGGAATAAGTGGTGAGATACAAACTGAAACTTCCAAGGGGGTTCTGAGAAAGGAACCAAGAAATGTGGACTAAAGGATTCAAGGCAGAGGAAACAGTTGGAACTAAGGATATAGAAATAAGCAAAAGCATAACTTTCTCTTTTCTCCCTTCCTTATGTTTCCATTACCCACATGTTACTTTATACTTTGGATGGAGAAAATAATCTTTCTCTTCCTTGCCTTTTTCCTTCCTTTCTTCCCTCTTTCTTTCCTTCCTTCCTTCCTTCCTTCCTTCCTTCCTTCCTTCCTTCCTTCCTTCTTTCCTTCCTTCCTTCTAACTGGTATTCATTGAACTTAGATATTTTTTAAAAATCAAAATCATATTCCTTCACCGGAAGTCCTTGCAGCTCAGTGAAAGAACACCAAAAGGAGAACCCTCCTTTCCCTCCTAAACATAATTCCACCTTTTGGAGACAGGAGTAAGGGGTTGATTTCAAGGGGATACTTCTCAAAGGAGGTAAATGTTCATATTAAACCCCGAAGGAGTCTGGAAGGTACTCCAGGCAGAAAAACGGCTCATGCCAAAGCAAGACACAGTATGATATGTTCGAGGAATTCTAAGGATTTGACTATAGCAGAAGCTTGGAGTGCATTGGAAGAGTACACTAGAGGAGCAGTCTGATGATAACTCCCAAGACAGGAGACTGACCTGGCTCATGGTAGGGAACAGTAGGAAATAAGGTGGAATAGGTCATTTAAGGTCCTGCTATCTGGAGAACAGCAGATGGACTTTACATAAATAATGCTTCCTGATAGTCCTTCACAACTGTGTTTGCTAAGCATTTTTGCACACTTGAAAGCAATCTGGGTATATTTAAGCCTTCTAACTATAGTTTGTGTTACCTGTAATTATTATTAATTAAGGCACAGGCTCATGTATATGAAATCTACAGGGTTCATTTTCGTATTTGTCAACTTTTATTTGAAAACAGCAGGTGAAATTCTGATTTGAGCAACGTTTAGCCTCAAACTATCATGCAGATTGTTTTGGTATCTGTGTAATTGCAAAAGACTGCTTTGGTCGAAGCTCCTGAACACTTTTTATTGCTGATTTTGGCAATAAACCTGTTAATTAGTTAATTGTAAAACATTAGTGAATCAAGCAAAAAGAATCCATCTGTTTATAAAATTTCAAAGATCTCTTCTGGGCATAACATTTAAAAACAAGAGCTGGCTTTCACTGTATTGCCTACTAACTACAAACCGTTGCTGTTGAATATTTGCTCAGTCCCCTCTTAAGGCTAAAGGGCGATATTTTAATGCAATTATTTGCCACACTTTAAGGTAATTTTGTAGGCACATGGTGCTGCATACAATTTGTTTGGGGACTGTTGGAAATTGGAAAATTGGTAAGAAATATACAATTTTTCATCTATATCCCAAGCTGAAACTCGAAATAATTAGGCAGGCAGAAAGGAAACAGAAGGGCATTTCATACAGAGAAACACAGTTACAGAAGCAAGGAGAAAATAAGTCAGAGAACTGCAAAAATTTCCAAACAATGAGTATCTGTAATATACCCAGGAGAAGGGCAAGAGAGAAGACCAGTGAGCCAGGCAGGGGCCAGACTATGAAAAAGTTAAATTTCCATGCTTAGGAACCTTTCTGTAACTTTGCCATCAAGATCATGGAAATCCATTGACAATCTTTCATCTAAAGAGCATGATGAAATTATTGATTTTCTTTAGGAAACATTGATATTAGGCCATTCATGCATTTGAAAAACTGGGAAGAGTCCTAAGGCCTCCTTCTCTCAGTGCTCCAAAGAAAGGATACCGGGGAAGCCCAGGAAAGGCCCAGGTACCCAAGAACGAACCAGGAGAAGGGCCACTTAAGTAGGAGCCAGGGATGTGGGTTCTAGTCCTAGCCCTACTATTCACTGGCTGGTGAATAGATCCATGTGAATTTTCTTCCCTGAGTCTCTGCTTTTCTTTAGAGATGAAAAAGTTGTTTATGGACACATTTAGTTTGGGTTTAAAAGGACAGATTTACTTGGGTCTATTCACAGTCACTTCTACTTATAGTTAAGTTATAGGGGTGGTTTTATGGAGCTCCCACCACCTAGAGCACCAACTAATCTGACCTCATGACATGGGAAGTGCGGGGCCAAAGTCACGTGGCAATATGAGCTTAGGCACCCACGACTGGAAGAACATAGGTATTAGGGAAGAAACAGGGTTTGAAATGGAAGATGCCAGAAGCTAGTCTGTGGCAAATTCTTCCAATCATCAGCTATCTAAACCCATAAATAGAGGATTTAGTTTTCATGGACACACAATCATAATGGAAGTTACTTCATCTGTTATAATCTGAATTTTTTCTCACAATTTGCTTCTCAATATCAAAATGCTATCGACTTCTTTATTGATGATCTTCATAGCTTTTGTTTTATATTCCATTAATTATCTGCAATTTTCTCAGATCTTTAATAAATCAATTTTAAAATGAAAAAAAGACAATATCCTTCAGACATATCTAAATACAAAACACTTGTTTTTATTTCTTTAAACATTTCAAAATATCTTAAATACCTAATACAACTAAAATGAGTATCAATTACACTTATGGACAGGAGTATCAGAGGATACAAAACTTTCAAACATTCTACCTCTTATTTATGCTTTCCTTCCTGTGGACCTTATAATGCCTTAATGCAAACAATAATGTCAACGCTTAGCCACCAGTAACTCTCCTATGCTTATATTTCTTACTTTCCCATAGTAGACCTACCTAAGTTGTAGATCAAAATTCCATTCCATTATTTTAAGGTCTTCTTTGCCTTAATATTCCTACTGGCGGTCCCAATGGCCATCTGTTACTAAGAACTGTGATCTGTTCATAATGTCCTTAGTTAACTATTCAGCAAAACTTGAAGAAAAGAAGGTACTATTATGTGATGAATTACAAAGAACACTGAGCTGAGAGTCAGGAAATCTGCCCTTTAACAAGTATTGAGATCTATGCGGCCCTTAATAATTCATTTAATCTCCTTAAGGCCCAGTTTCTTCAACTATGAAAACAGAGGGTTGGACTACTTAGATTCCTTCCAGTTAAAACATCGTGGGTTTGATTTCCCAGGCTGCTTTGTGGGGCATCCATTTGCTTCCAGCCCAGGCAAGCAGAGGCCAGTGCTATTATACCCTGAAAGCTGGAGCGATAGACAAAAAATGAAAGCTTCCGTAAGTGCTTCTGGTCCTCCCTTTTTTGTAAATAAATGAAAAGACTTCATTTTCCAGAACAAATCTTAAGTTGCAGATGCCATTTTTTTTTTCCATAGGGAGGTTACAAAAAAAAGCATTTAAAAATATGTCAGCATGTAACATTTCATTTGTTTTCATACTGTCTGATTTAAGGATAAAGGTCTTATTTCAACACTGGAAACGAAACCTCCTAAATTCATCTGGCTTACAGGATCATTTACATATCGAATGGAACATTTATTTTATCTGACCAGAAATGAAGATGATACAACATTCTTGGCTGAGATTAAAAATATATAAGGATGGAATATTGATGGCAATACACAATATAGAGAAGAACAGCCCAGATGATGCACTGTGGATTCTGATAAGAATGAAATGCTTTCTAGCTAAAGTGAAATGATAACCTCAAAAGATATAGATTAATGACAGTAGTCTCCAAGATTGAAAAAGGAGAGGCAAGGATAAAAGAGGAATAAATTTAAGCATTTCAACAAAGGATGGAGAAATTTAAAGGATAATGTTAATTGAATTATGTGTTGTAACCAGATAATACTCTATTATACAGAGATGAAAGCCACAGTCATATCAAACCATCTAGTGGAAAGATGTCAACTTGAATCCACAGAGCTTATTTTTAAAGTGGCAGGCTCTAATATAAATCTGAATTTCAGAAGCACAATTTTAGTTTAATCTTTTTAATCTATAATGGCGATAAACTTAATTTGATTGCTGAGGAACATATATCCAGATTTATGGAAACATCAGGATAATTGATTGCATTGTTACTTTTCATCCAGAATCATTGATTCCATATATATGGAGGGAGGGAGGAAGGGGAAGAGAGAGAGAGAGAGACAGAGAGAGAGAGAGAGAGAGAGAAAGAGACAGAGAAAGAGAAAGAGAAAGAGAAAGAGAAAGAGAATTCCTCTCTGTGTCATAATCCCAAATGGGTCACATGGCTATGTTTTCTCAACTTTCATTCATCCAATAAACTTTTCCTAAGTACCTCCTATGTGAAAATCACTGTGATAAAGTTCATAGCCCAGAAGAATTTAATTTGCTTTTGGAGGACACGAGTTATATCATCTTTACCTTTCCATGCCTAGCGAGAGGGCCTGACCTAATATATATATTAGGTAAATGTGTGTTAAAATGAACTAAATATTTTAGGAAGGTAGATATGCATGAAAGTATTAACTGAGACAGCCGAACAACTTCTTACATGTCTAGAATCATGAACTCTAAAAGTAAGAAGAGATCTTAGATGTCAGTTAATCTAATATTTCCTCAGCTAATGGGAGCTTCCTTGGTTAAGTAAGTTTGGAGAAAACAAAATTAAACAACTCTTTACTTCTTAGCAACTTTGATATGTTAATATTTTGTGTTTCCCTCAAAATTAAACATAGTAAATACATTTCCAATCGTAGTCACCATGATGTGCTTTTATTGAGCCAGATCTTCTGAAAGCTCATGTTCTGATATCAGGTGGAACTCAATTGGCCCATTTCTCTGGTTTTATTCCTCAATTTCAACTATCCTTCACCCAATGTAAGGAAACTTTATAAATCTGCTTAAATAATTCCATGGATAAGGTAATTACCCTAATTTTGAACAATGATGGTTCTATCATTGGATAGTCTTAATTATTAGAGTTATTTTAAATTTGGAGCTGAAATCTGCCTCCCAGTCCACTAAAACAGGTGTTGACGAACCATAGTGTATGAGTAAAATCTGGGCTGAGGCCCATTTTTTATGGCTCTCAATTTAAGAATTTTGAAAAGATTTTTAAAGACCACAGAACAAAAGAATATTCAACAGAAGCTACATGTGGCCCGCCAAACCCAAAATATTTATAATCTGGGTGGTTATAGAAAAGAGTTTGCTAATTTGTGCTCTAGAGGAGTGGTCTCTAGACTTTTTGATCATGTGCTCTGTGGCAAGCAGCCTCTAAGAGACTCATCAATACAAGGAAGAATGCATCCTTGTATTCATTCATACTCTTGTATAATCCACTCCCCCCGAGAGCATGCGTTGGATTTAGCGACTCGCTTATTCTGTACTATTCTATTCTATTCAACAGACTTGCTTCTATTCAGTTTTGCTGAATAGAATATGACAAAAGTGATGTAATGCCTCTCCTAAGATTAGTTATAAAAAGACTTGAGCTTCTGAGTTGGATATTCTTTCTGTCTCTCTCTGTTTATCTCTCTAGAGATCCCTAGAACTTTCTCTCTTTCTCTATCTCTCTGAGGGAAACCAGCTGCAATATTGCAAGCTGCCCTATAAAAAGGCACGGAAAGGAGAAAGGCCTCCAGCCAACAACCAGTGAGGGACTGAGGCCCTCAATCCAACAGACTGCAAAGAACTAAATCCTGTCAACAACCAAGTGAGTAAACTTGAAATAGACCTCCCTCAGTTGAGCCTTCAGTATGACCACAGCTCTGGCCAACAGCTTTATTTCTAGTTCAGAAAAGACTTTGAACCAGAGGCAGCCAGCTAAATTGCACCCATATTCTGACCCATAGGAACTATGAGATAATAAATGTTTGCTATTTTAAACAGTTATTTTGCATGGGGGGGAGGGGGAACAATTGTTACACAGCAATAGATAACTAATACATATTCACATTAGTAAAACTTTTTGGAGCATGCATTCTCAATATGTGTGTGTATATATATATATATTTACAATTCAAACTACATTATTTCAAACTAAATATTAGTAAAGCTTACATTTTTTCTTTCTTTTTTTAGAGAGATGGGATCTCTCTATGTTGCCCAGGCTGGTCTCAAACTCTTAGCCTCAAGCAATCCTCCAGATTCAGTCTCCTGAGTAGCTGGGATTATAGGCATGAGCCACCATGCTCAGCTCATTTCTTCTCAATCTTTATTTTGTTGAGTTTTATTGAGCTATGATTGACAAATATAATTATATAAAGTGTACACTGTGATGATTTAATATGAGTATATCGTGTGAAATGATTACCACAATCAAGTTAGTTAACACATCTATTACTTCACTTAATTACCATTTGTGTATATGTGATGAGAACATTTAAAATCTACAGTCTTAACAAATTTCAAGCATACAATACAATATTGTTGACTATAGTCACCATGCTGTACATTAGATCCCTAGAACTTATTGTATTTTATAACTGTAAGTTTGTACCCTTTAACCAATATCTTCCCATTTCTCCCAAATCCCAGCTCCTGGCAACCACCATTCTATTGTTTCTGTGAGTTTGAATTTTTTAGATTCCACATGTAATCACTTATCATGTAGTATTTGCCTTTCTCAGTCTGACTTCCTTCATTTAGCATAATACCCTCAAGGTTCATCCACATTGTTGCAAATGGCAGGATATTTATCTTTTTGATGGCTATATAATATTCCTATATATATATATATATATATATATATATATATACTACAATTTATTTATTCATTTATTTGTTGGTGGACACTTGTTGTTTTCATGTCTTGGCAATTGTGAATGAAGCAGCCATGAATATGGAAGTGTATGTATCTCTTCTAGCTACTAATTTTGTTTCCTTTGGATATATAGCAATAAATGGAATTACTAGATCATATGGTAGTTCTATTTTTAAGTATTTGAGTAACTGCCATACTGTTTTCAATGATGATTGTACCAATTTGCATTCTTGCCAACAGAGTGCACAATGATTCCCTTTTTTCCACATGCTCACCGATACCTGTTGTCTCTCAGCTTTTTTGACAATAGTCATTCTAACAAGTGTGAGTTGATATCTCGTTGTGGTTTTAATTTGCGTTGCCCTGATGAGTAGCGATGTTGAACATTTTTTCATATACCTGTTGACCATTTGTATGTCTTCTTTAGAAAAATGTTTAAGTCATTTGCCTATGTTTTAATTGGATTATTTGTTTTTTTGCTATTGAGTTACATAAGTTTTTTCTATTTTTTTCTTAATGTTTAGATAAAAATAAATGTAGAGACAAGTTTTAATAACTGGCTCTCATACCCCACTAAATTGGTTTGTCTGTCCCTGGATGTGCCTATGTCTACTCTAGAGAACACTGTCATAGAGCAATATATAACATCATAATGACACATACACTCTCAGGAATTGTAAACATAGGACAATTTTATTTATATAATCACTGTGTCCTTTCAATAGAATCAGATCAGATCTGTCTGTCTAAATAAAATATTTTATTTGTTCAGAAGTGTTAGCTCTTCACTTATGTTAATCAATGGACAACTCATCACAGGTGTCACCTTGGAAGCCTATAGTTAGGTTTGTAGAAAATTTTCAGATGTCTTAGAGAGTTTGTTCCTGTCTTAAGTGTTGCTTGGCTACTGAAGAGAAATGTTAACAGCTGTGGGAAAAGCAATTAGTGTCCATTCTATCCTGATTGACAATTCTGCAAAATGCCCAGTAGCATTTTCTCTGGTTTTAGAAAATGGCGACCTTCTGTTTCAGAGTGCTGGGTATCTAGTGAGTTCTGGGATAGTTATCATCATGCGGATGCCCCATGTGGCTCCCAATTAGGGAACCGAGCTTAATTTCACTCCCCAACCAGTCTGAAATATAAAAGAGAAAGATAAGACCTTCACAGTGAAGTATGAACAGAGATTTCAGGCAAGCAGAATACATGAATATCAACTTTTAGGAGCATTCAATTAAAAATGCAAAGGCAGAGCTCTCTGAGAAACTGGGAGGCACTGGATGAAAGGAGAGAGATTAGTGAGAACCCTGTGATGAATGCACTGTTTTCATACAATGCCCTAATCAGGAGAACAAGTGGCAGTTGTTAGGAAGCAGTAAGATTCAGAACAATGCCTTTCCCAGGGAAGCAGTCACTACAAAACAAGGGCTGCGGTCACTACCAAACAAGACAATACTGACTTGTACACATGAAAGAGAATAATTACTTCAAGGCATTATCCCTGACATCTGGTGAGCCTCCTTGGTCAGAAACAAAAATACCAGGAACTGGAAAAGAGTGTGTTATTTTTCCTTTGGCTTCCAGACTTCCTATTTTTCTATGTATTTTATATTATCTCAATTATCTTAGTGCATTAATATAGAAATACTATGGTTTTCTATTTTCCCTAATTAAGACTATTAGGAAGACATTTTATGCTCTTATTTTTTTAATGAAATTTAATTTGAAGTCACTGTATCAGATCTTATTAGCTGCTACATTATAACATATAATATTTCATTGGGGGGAAAATGCCTAAATCAAAAATTAGATACAAGCTTCAAGAACACAAACTATGATAGTAACATAGTCATGGTCCTTTGCATATATTTCATCCTGTATAAAATAAAACTTTGTTCATGTCAAGTTTTAATCAAATATGTCCCCAGGAAATACTATGACATGGAAGACCTGGGAAAAATTTATCATGCCATCTTTTTAATAATAGGGTCCAAATTAAAGGTTGCTCATATTTTAAGGAGATGTGAGAGGTGAATAAAGGAGTTGACCCACACTGCACCATTTTATTTTAATGAAGCAAAATGGGAAATGTTTATTCACTTAATTCAGCAAGTATGTATAAGTGTTAATTGCACACTGAGCATGAAGCTATTAATAATCACACTTGGATGAAATAACGCACTGGAGGTAGATATCCCCAGTGTCCAGCACATACTAGGTGCTCAACATTAGATTTTAAAATAAATGGATAAAGACCTTGCTGTCTTCTCTAAAGGAACATACAATCCAGTTGGAACAGGCATTCCCTCCTGTAATATTTGCCTTACATATGTGAGGAAGGGAATATTTCAAGCTAATTTTGTAAAGTAGAAAACGAAGCTTCTGGAAGGTTATTTGCTCAAGGTCAGAAAACTAGAGATTGGTGGGACAAGGAATTCAACCCTGGAATCCAGGCTGTACAGCTGGACTTGCATCTTTCAGCTGCTGATGAGTCACTCTTCTGAGAGTTGAGGACTACCCTCGGTGACCTCCCATTAGTCCTGCAGTACTGAACTCTTTTTAATATGTTTTCTTCCCTCATCTAGTAATCTCCCTGGCAATGCTGTAAAACAACAATTCAGCCTTCTATGGGATACCTTCCAGCTGTAATTGTCACAATACACGTTGACATGTATCCCAAAGCTTGAGGGAAAATGATATTTCAAGTAAAACCTTGAGGGCTACCTGGAAATCCACTTGGCCTGGACCCAGGGCTCAGAACAACTATGACCAGGACAACCGATAATGCAGCCATGTTTCTTTTGTCATTGCTGGACAGGAGGGACCTTTCTCAATGATTTTCTGTCGTCAATTGAAATGACAAGTTCTATGAACAGTTTGATGACCAAATAAAGTATTTCTGGATACTCCATGAAGGAATTCTCAATTTTGCTGTTCTCCCAGTACCTCCCACAGATTTGCACTGAGGACACATTAGTGTTCAAGTTTTCACAAGGGCTCAGTGTCGTCCATTTCTCTTGGAGTAGCTCAGGTCCAGCAGGGTGCAGCTAAAGATTAAGTGTATCAGGTGGTTGACAGTCAATAAAATGTGGGGCCTTGTTTTTATCTGATGAGGATAGAAAAGTTTTTAGTCTAAGGTTTAATTTTTTCAAAACCTTAATACATTTGAATAAAAGGAACTGTACAATGGGCAAATATGCCTGAAAATAAAAATGACAATTGGAATTTTTAAAACTCATCAATAGGAATGAGTTGCTTCACACAGCCAAAATACTTATTTTTTGTTTTGTTTTTGTTTCTGTTTTTACGGCATTTAATATTTAACCAAAAACTGTTCTTTCCTGATGCTCTATCACTCTTGAAGGAGTTTCAATGGCACTTGGACAAGAGGCTTCATCTATTCACCCAGAATTGAATCAGACTAGGAAATTGGTAGCTCTGCTTTCTAAAAAATTGACAAGCTGCAAATGTAACAATGACAGGAGCTTCCAGGAGCACCACAGAACTAGACGCAACTAAATTTTCCAGTAATGTTTGATTTGTGGCCTGTCAATAGTCCTCACCATGTTCTTCCTGCAACTGTACCTATTGGAGAACAGAGATTTGCTTTTGCAACTGTGTGGGATACCTTTCCCAATCTTCATACAATTGTTCATTAGACACACTATCTATATCTATATATGTATATATATGATCATGTTGAGAACTAAAAAATGTTTTTAGTTTCAGAGATCTTATTTTTCAGTTTACAAAAGCTTTCAGATATGTTGTATATAATTTGAAACTTGTGAAAATGTTATTAGGAGAACATGCATTCTACAGTTCAGGGAAGACATTTGGAGAAATTCAATGACAAGATTAAGATTGTCAAGGCATTTAAACAGTGGAGCCGTAAGGTCCAGGGAGACTTTCCGATTCTTAGCTAATACTCTCTCCGCCTCCCATGATTAGGATTAGTTCATTCATTGGCATTCACCAAGAACTCTCAAAGTGGGCAAGAGCACCCAGGAACTTAAAAAAGTGAGTCTTAGGCCCCACACCAGACCTCCTGAATCAGAAACACTAAGGTGAGCCACAGTGACCCATATTTCAGCAAGCGCTCCAAGGGACTCTGTTGCTCACTGAAGTTGAGAACCACTAGCATATGGTAAACACAGTAGCTTCAAGAATACTATGATTGACACACAATTTTATTACAAACATCCTAAGGACCATCCAATATATCCCTACTAATGATACCATGAACCCATCCCAGAAAAAAGCCCTATATCAAGCCTCCAAAAGAACCCCAATTCATGAGAGCAAAATATTTAAAGCTTATCCATACAATGTGAAGTGGCCATTGCTTGCAGCTTCTCTTCTTTATATTTCTACCATTTGAAGATAAAGGAAATAGTTTTTGTTTCTTGAAATCAAGATTATCCAACTGTTCGATGTTATTAGAGTAAAATGTCTTTATAATACCCAAGTCCATTTTCAAGGGCTTTCAGTTTTTCGTCCAGTTCGGGGGCAGCCAGGCAGAATGATTTCTTCCCGCCATCCCTCTCCCCCTTCGGGCTGGTAAAGACCAACCCTTTCAAGGGCTTTCTTCGACTGCAGTTTACAATGCAGATGTCTTGGATTTCACACGGAAGAGGAAAGGGAGGCTACGGTCCGCTGTCGCATGCTCCGCAGCACTCTGTATTTCTCCTTTGTCGTGCTCATCACACTTCTAATTACTTGTTCAATGTCACTGTCTAATTATTTGTTCTCCACGTGTTCTCTATTAAGACTTTAGAGGCCCCAAGCTCTGACAAGATAATGGTGTGTCTTCTCCAGCCCCAGATGGATTTTAAAATCTAAAAAAAGGTCAAAAGTTTAAAATAAGTTTAAGAAATCCAATAAGGTTTTGGTTTTACCCATCATGACTGCTTCTATACTTTACTCCAAATATCGTATACTAAACTTTATTTTTATGTTTTAAATAACCATTATTGTGCATAATTAAGGTATACAACATTATGTTATGGAATGCATATAGATAGTATAAAGATTACTATAGTGAAGCAAATTAACATATCCATCATCTCACAGTTACCCATTTTTTTAAATTTTGTGACAAAGAGCAGCTAAAATCTACTCCTTTAGCATGAATCCCATATGCAGTACAATTTATTTACTATAGTCTTCATATTGTGCATTAGATCTCTAGACTTGGTCATCCTGAATATCTGCTATTTTTTATCCTCTTACCTATATCTCCTGTTTCCTCTCCTCACGCCCCCCACCCTGCCCTGGTAAGCAATTTTTTTTTTTTTTTTTAGATTCCATGTGCAAGTGAGATCGTGTAATATTTTTCTTTCTGTTTCTGGCTTATTTCACTTAATGTTATGTTCTCCAAGCTTATCCATGCCGTAGCAAATGGCAAGATTTTGCCTTATTAAGGGCTGAATAATATTCCATTGTATACACGTACCAGAGTTTTTTTCCATTCCTTCATTGATGGACACTTTGATTGCTTCTGTATCTTGGCCCTGGTGAATGATGCTGCAATAAATATGGGGATGAAGATATTTTTACAAAGTGGTGATTTCCTTGCCTTTAGGTACATTCCAAGAAAAAAGATTACTGCCTCATATTGTAGTTCTAGGTGTTAATGTCTTCAGAAACCTCCATGCTGTTCTCCATAATGACTGCAGAAATCTACATTCCTACCAACAGTGTACAAGAGTTCCCTTTTTCGCTACACTCTTACCAGTATTTGCTATCTTTTGACTTTTTGATAATACCCTCCTAAAGAGTATGAGGTGGACTTGCATTTCCCCGACAATGATGTTGAGCACCTTTTCTTATACGTTGGTCATTTGTATGTCTTCTTTGGAGAAATGTCTATTCAGATCTTTTGCCCATTTTATAATCAGTTTATTTGTTTTCTACTATTAAGTAGTATGAGTTCTTTATAAATTT
This sequence comes from Avahi laniger, assembly GCA_963575035.1. Lineage (NCBI taxonomy): Eukaryota > Metazoa > Chordata > Mammalia > Primates > Indriidae > Avahi > Avahi laniger. Next base: position 11,691 of record CAUYSK010013398.1, on the reverse strand, counting down.
TAGATATTATTCCCTTATCAGATATATGATTTCCAAATAATTTTTTCCAATCCATAGGCTAACGTTTTATTTTATTGATTGTTTCTTTCGTGGTGCAGAAGCTTTCTAGTTCCATGTAGTCCCATTTATGGGAGCTTTTGGTGTGATATCCAAAACATCACGGCCAAGGCAATGTCCAGGAACTTCTAGGAGTTTTTATAGTTTCTAGTTTTATATTTACATCTTTTGATTACTATAGCTTTGCAATATAATTTTAAATTGGAAAGTGTGATGACTCCAACTTTTTTTTTCTTTCTTAGCATTATTTTGGCTATTTGTGGTCTTTTATGCTGCCATATAAATTTAGGATTGTGGTTCATATTTCTATGAAGAATGCTATTGGGATTTTGATAGGGATTGCACTGAATCTGTATATTGCTTTGGATAGTATGAACATTTTAACAATATTAATTCTTCTGGGCCATGAGCAAGGAATGTCTTTCCATTTATTTGTACCTTCTTCAATTTCTTTCATCGATGTTTCATAGTCTTCAGTGTACAGATCTTTCACCTCCTTGGTTAAATTTACTCTTAGTTATTTTTTATGCTATTGTAAATGGGATAGTTCTCTTGATTTCTTTTCCAGATAGGTATCTGTGAATAAAAATGCTACTGATTTTTGTATGTTGACTTTGTATCCTGTAACTTCGCAGAATTCATTTATTAGTTCCAGTGGTTTTTTGAGGAATATTCAGAGTTTTTTTTATTTATAGAATCATGTCATCTACAAATATAGATAATTTTACATCTTCCTTTCTAATTTGGGTGCCTTTTATTTCTTTTTCTTGTCTGACTGATTTTACTAACACAGTTGACCCTGAACACACAGGTTTAAAGTGCACAGGTCCACTCAAACGCGGATTTTCTTCTGCCTCTGCTACTCCTGACAGAGCAAGACCAATCGTTCCTCTTCCTCTTCCTCCTCGGCTTACTCAATATGAATATGATGAGAATGAATACCTTTATGATGATCCACTTCCACTTAAAATATAGCAAATATATTTTCTTATAATTTGCTTAATACATTTTCTGTTCTCTAGCTTAATTTATTGTAAGAATACAGTACATAATACACATAACATACAAAAGATGTGTCAATCGACTATTTATATTATCTATAAGGCTTCCAGTCAACAGCAGGCTATTAGTAGTTGAGTTTTTGGGGAGTCAAAAAGTTATATGCAGATTTTCAACTGAGCAGGATCAGCACCCCAGCCCTCCCCTTGCTCAAGAATCAACTGTACTTACAGTACTATGTTGAATAGAAATGGTGGGAGTGGACATGCTTGGTGGAAAAACTTTCAGTTTTCCCCCTTTGATTGTATTTGCTGTGGATTTTTCATACATGGCCTCTATTATGTTGAGGAACTTACATTCTATACCTAAACTGTTGTGATTTTTTATGAAGAAATGATGTTGGACTTTGTTAAGTGCTTTTTCCCACATTAATGGAGATAATCATGTGTTTCCTTAATCTCCCATTCTGTTAATGTGATGCAATCACATTGATTTATTTGCATATATTATTAAACTTGCCTTGCATGCCAGGAATGAATCCCATTTGGTCATGATGTATAAGTTTTTGATGTACTGTTACATTTGGTTTGCTAATATTTTATTGAGGATTTTTATATCAATGTTCATCAGAGAAATTGGCCTGTAGTTTTCTTGCCATGTCTTTTTCTGTCTTAGGTATCACGGTGATGCTAGCCTTATAAAATGTGTTTGGAAGGCTTCTCTCTTGCTCTGTTTTTCAGCAGAGTTTAAAATGTATTGGTATTAATTGTTTTTTAACTATTTGGTAGAATTCGGCTGAGAAGACATCTGGTCCTGGGACTTGAGGCATAGATTCACTCTCCAAGACACAAGCAGGTGCAGTTCTCCCACTAAGGTGGGGTCGGTTGCTCTAAGCACACCCCAGCAGCTTGGGCCTAGAGGGCTGGGATGTAGCTACGGTTCTGCCCTTGGGGGCAGGGCACAGGACTGGCATGGCTCCTGGGGAAAAGGGGTGCATAGAGGCTTGGGCCGTTTGGAGCAGGACACAGCTGAATTTATACTCCTAAAACCAATAGGACACAGCAGAAGCTCAGCCTCCAGTGGATGAAGTACCCTGCAGTGGTGACTCTGGACCTTGGGATAATGGAACAAGGCAATAGCTCAGCTTCTGTGAGGCCTTGCTGCAACAGCGGCAAGAATCCAGGAATAGCATGATGCCACAGTGGCTTGAGCCCCAGGGGCAGGGAGAGGCAGATATTTCAGCAGCTCAGACTGCAGGGGACTAATCTAGTTCTAGGTAGGCAGGGTACTGTGGCTGTTGGGCCTGGAGGGTGGGATGGCACATCTGGCCAAGGCTCTGATTCCCTGGAAGTTGAGGCACCACATCCACTCAGCCCCAGAAAGTGCAACTACATGGGTCAGTGGAGACTCTGGATCCCTGGGCATGGAGTGTCACATCAGCTGTAGTGCTGGGAGGTGCAACTGTTTCACTGTGCCAGGAATTCAGAACACCTGGGGGACAGGGAGCTGCCTCAGCTCTGATGCAGGGCAGTACAACTGCTCCAGCGGTAGGAGACCTGAAGTCTCCAGGTGCAAGGTGCTATTTTGGCTGTGGCACCAGGGGCACAGCTGCTCACATAGTTTGAGATTCTGGATCCTCAGGGTCATGGCATGACTTTAGCTCAGACCTAAGGGGAGGGTGCCCCAGTGGCTGGGATGGGGGTGGTGGAGAGGCTCTGTGGTAGTCGCTTGGCCCTGTAGAGTGGAGGGTAGCAGCAGTTCTGCTCAGAAATAGCATGCTGCTGAGTGGGTGTGGTACAGCGGCAGCTGAAAGAGCATCAGGGTTGGAGGGACGCAATGACTACCAGCCCCCTGAGCAGGACATACTCTAGCAGTGGCTCCAGCTCCAAGATGATGCAGCAAGTAGCAGCACTGGCCTTGAGGGTGGCGCACAGCATTGGCTCCTTCTCTGGGAGCAGCGCAGTGTGCGCACTCCAGGGAGACTGTGAGGACTGCAGTGGTCTTCAGTAGCAAAGACTGCCAGTATCCATAGTGGAGATAGGGGGTGCTGGGGTCCTCTCCCTTACCTTTGTTCCATAGGGAGACGTACCTCTTGGTTCCTAGCCGATCTTGACTGGGGACATAATAGGGGTAGAGGTGAGGTTTTCCTCTTCTTTATGTAGTCATCCTGGGTTTCTGTGCTCTACATGATTCTTGCTGCTTCTTTGCAATTCTTCAATGCTCTCCTTTAATTATTTTGGTTGAAATGTAGCTGTTTATTCATTGTTTGGGTTTTCTTGAGGGGGAGTGCTAGGAGCTTTTAGTCAACCATCTTGCTGATGTCCGTAAACTTAATTTTTAATAGTAGGAGGAGGGTGGCTCCTCCTTTGCTGGTACCCTAAGCTTGGATTCATCTCCCTGTTGAGTAATCCAGCACTGTCTCCACATGAATTGTAGTTTCATGGGGACCAAAGCTGTGCCTGTCTTGGACACAGTGTAGTCCCAAGCGACAGCACAATGCCTGAGACCAGATGGGTTCTTCATAAATGTCTGATGTAAGAATAAGAGAAAGAGTGAACAAGTGGATGGAGAGAAAGAAAGAAAATGAGTAAAAGGAGATAAAATAATAGTGAGGAAAGGAGGAGAGAAGGAAAAGAGGAAAGGGAAAAAGAACAGATGAAAATAAAACCAGTTGGTTAAGACCTTAGTGTTGCTACATGTTAGGAGAGAGCTGTGCTGGTTCTAAACTCCCTGGTCCATTGCTAGAGCTTAAAGAATCATCTGTTTCATTATTGATTAATTCTGGAATAAATGTTGTCATCATCCTTTCATAGAATTATGAACTGTGTCTTTATTTACTTACATGGCACAATATTCAAATACATGACAGCCCACTGCTCATGTTGTCTTTGTCATGGAATTAGGGAAATGTAGCATAAGCTTTGAAGCTTGTAGCTGCTGTCCAATGAATGAGGAGGGCCCTCCTTTCGGGGAGGGCTGTGACATGTGACATTAGCTATTCAGCAATTACAGTCCTTGGGACTTCTGAATTCTGTCACCCTAGAAAATGAACATCATTTATGCTGACAGCTTTTTTTCCCTATTCACCCCTTTCTAATGAATCTATTCTAAGCCAAGGTACACATTTAAATAAATCTTACACACCATATCAAAACAGCAGTATTAACAAGTCTTGTGGCCACAAAATCCCATGCAAATTACAGGGTACTTACACATTCAATATATTTAGTTACAATGGAGCTTTTAGATGACATTAATATTATGAAGTGTCAATACATGACAATGATGCAGACCTTATTTTCTACTTCTTTGATAAGAAACAATAGTGTGCTTCGGCACAGCATTCAAATTCATCAAATAAGCAGCCAAGAACAGATTTATTGCACAGGCTTAAATGAAGAAAAGAGGGCCTGTATGCTTTGAAAAAAGAAAAAAACCTCCTAGATCTTTGGGTCCCCAGATCCTAATGCGACAAGGATATTATTATCCACCAGACTCATAAAGCCTTTTATAGAGATATTTTCCCCCTTAGCCCTGGTATTTTAATTTGTGCACAGATTTTAACACAGGCAATTTCCCCCTGCAAGGGCTTTTTACTAATAGAATTATACCGTCTTAGCTCAAAACGGCCCTTGGTTCTTAGTCCACTGGGCTCAAAAGATTATTTTCTTGTGGTGGAGAGCTCTCTACACCTCCCAGGAGCCCACCATTATCTGCACTGAACACCCCAATCCTCTGTATCCTTCAAGAGGCTACACAGCTGGGCCCAGCATGAAAATGACAAGCATTAGAAAGCTCCAAGAGTTTATTTTCCTCTGGCTGGGCATCTCGTCTTCTGGATTCCTGTCAACGCCATCACAATGCATGCTTTTCAATAAGAAGTGATCCTAACAGGATTAAATGTAATTTAAAGTCAATAAAGAGAAGTTTGCCATCGGGCAGAATTATAATAGACAGTATGATCAGAAGGTAGAGAATCTGGAAGGTTTTCAGGGATGCATTCTACTGTAAAAAAAAAAAAAACGAAACACACAGAGAGAAAAAAATGTTTATTCTCAGTCAAACCTTTCACTAGTTTCATCTTGCACGCAAATCAATTCACAGTTTATTAAAGTAATAAAAACCGTATATTGTAGTTACAGAGAGGCAGAGAGAGAGAGAGATACGTATGCAGGAGAATGGAAAACACAGTGTGTTTTCTCCTCCACTCTTCTACATTGCTATACAAGTGCTAAATAAAATGTTTTTGGTTTTGCTTGAAATGGAACTTGAACCTACAAAAGGCACAGGGAGCTCACTACAGAGTCATACTTCATGCAGGACCACTCTTAAATCATCACTCAGCAGGCAGTAGCTTTGAGAGATGGTCTCTCTTCTAGAAGACAATCTTGCGTCCCCTGGGCAGGAGGATCTGGAAAAGTAATAGAAGAATTGAGGAACTCTAGTCCAGGACAGAATAAGCCTCCACTGCAAGAAGAATGAACTACTTTCTTGGAGCCACCAGTGGATGCCCTGGACCAAAATCAATTTCTTTAGTGCAGATGAAAGGAAGAAGGGAGTAAGAGGAGCATGTAGCAAGAATTGATTGTCTAAAATTATTTCCTGAATTTTAGAATCTTTACACTAAAGTTAATAGAAAATAATAATAGCTACTTTAATGAGTATTATAATTCCTACTTAGTGAACAATGTTCTAAGTTTATAACATGCAGAATCTCATTTAATTCTCACTGCAGTCCTATACAGTAAGTAGTTTTATTTTAGTTTTCACCTTATAGGTGGGGAAAATAAAAATCAAAGATATGATTAAGTTGCTTGAGGTCACACGTTCTGTAAAACGTGGAGCTATAATCAAACCCTGGGTTATGTGAGCCATCATCGCATGCTTAACCAACACATCCGTTCAACTGGTGACTGGAAATTTAAAACTTTAATCATGGGAATAATTTTGGTTTGGTCAATGTCATTGCTAGAAAGAGTAACAAGCTTATTAGAAGTCGCAATTCAAAAACAAAATGGCCTAGGCGAGTGTAGAAGCAAAGAAAATAATATTTGGTATGGACAATTGTAGAGTTAGGAAAAAAAGAAAGTATACATCTACTACTCTGTGAAATGACTTGCTGTGAGTTATGGAAAATAGGCTAAAGTTTTAGAGACATAGAGCATCTTATGCTGAAAGGTTGTGGTTTGGCTGTATTGTGTGTCAGAGTGTCCCACTGACGATAACCAGGATTCAGAATGACTCTGTCACAACCACGTGGGGAAAGAATATGAAGCAGCATATGGATGTTTGCAAATAGACCATAGGGGTGTCAATACTGTCTACACCACTTACCTGCTCTCTGGTTTATACAAGTTACTCATCTCCTCTCTGCCTCAATTTACTCATCTGTAAAATAGGAAAAATAATTGTAGAATTTATCTTACAGGGTTTTTGTGAGGATTGAATGCGTCAATCCACATCTTGAATTTCCATTGCAAATAAGAATTTGACTACTTCATATCTATTGCATCAGTAAGTGAATACATATTTATGAATTACTTAGATATGCCTGATATCATGCTAGGTCCCAGAGATATAAGGATGAATACAACCTCAAGTTGTTCACCATTTGGAAGGGCAAAACAAAGCAGAAGACATTAAAAACTTTATATATGTATCATCTTATACCTATTAGAACAACTATTATCAAAAAGACAAAAGATAACAAGTGCTGGCAAGGATGTGGAGAAAAGGGAACCCTTGTACACTGTTGATGGGAATGTATATGAGTACAATTATTATGGAAAGTGGTATGGAGGTTAGTCAAAAATTGCAACTAGAACTACCATGCAATCCAGCAATCCCACTACTGGTCATATACCCAAAGGATATGAAATCAGTAGGTCAAAGAGACATCCACACTCTCCTGCTCCTTGAAGCATTATTCACAGTAGCCGAGATATGGAATCAACCTAAGTGTCTATCACCAGATGAATGGATAAAGAAAATGTGATTTGGACACACAGTGAAATATAATTCAGCCTTAAAAAAACCCAAAATTCTGTCTTTTGGGACAACATGGATGAGCCTGGAGGACATTATGTTAAATGAAATTCACCAGGCACAGAAAGACAAATATCACATGATTTCACTTATATGTAGAATCTAAACAAGTTGAATTTATAAGGTGGAGAGCAAAATGGTGGTTACCAGGGGCTGGGGGTTGGAGGTGGGAAGGAGTGGAGAACAAGTTGGTTGAAACAAAACAAAAAAAAGTTATGTGTGACAGAGATATAAATTATTGCTTATAGACTACAGGAAACAATTTTTAAATATCTTAAAACTGTAATAAGTACTTAAAAATATTTGCTCTCATTATGTGCACTTGGATGGAGCAATGTGTATACCAGCCAATTTCTAGTATTGTACCATTGTTCCTTTACAGGCCATTCTGTCTTCATTATCCCAACATCCAATGAATTATCTTGGTTGCTGAAGATTTCTTTAAAGGTATTTTTCTAATAATTAAAGAAAACAGAAGCTAATGTGGAAAACGTGGAACAAATTATAAAGAAGAAAAAAATTAGCTATAACACTACAACCCAGAGAGTTATCTCTTTCCTATCTTTGTGTGTGTGTGTGTGTGTGTATGTGTGTGTGTTTATATAAATATATATATTGTATATATAATATGTTGTATGGCTATATTATTAACTCTTCCATGTATATTTTTTATCTTTTTATCTTGGAATAATTTTAGATTTATGGAAGAGGTGTAATAGAGTACACAGAGTTTCATATATTCTGCAATCAGCTTCCTCTAGTGGTAATATAGTTATCAAAACTAAGTAGATAACATTGATGAAGTACTATTAATCAAACTACAGGCTTTATTTGGTTTTTCCAGTTTCTCCACTAATACTCTTTCTTCCGTTCCATAATCCGATGCAGAAGACCATGCTGCACTTAAGTTCCCATGTACTTTTGGTACATTAATTATAATTATAAATTAACTTACCATATACACACTTTCCACCCCAAGTAAGACCCTTAACACATAAACTGTATTCTGCCATATTTTTATCTTTCTATTTGGTCCCTAATACCCCACTTCCTTGGCTATATCTCAAACTGTTACTTTTACGTTATCAATGTTTTGCTCAGAAACCTTCAACCTTGCTCTAAGAGGAAATAAGAACTTTGAAGAACACCAGAGACTCTCCACATTCTAGTCCCAGCCTGCTCACTCGCTTCTGTAAGGTGAACAGGCCTGGGTACTGCCCCTCACTGCCTACGGGCTTTATGCTTTCTACTTCCATATTTTTTTCTATGCTATTTTAATCATATTAGCACTTATATTAATATTATTTTTATATTGTATTATTTTTCATTGCCCATAAAGCCATTGTCTACCCAACCCAGCTAGCATAGAACTCTCCCTCCTCTGCATTATATACAGTCATGTGGCCCTTAACAACAGGAATACATTCTGAGAAATGCATCCTTAGGCGATTACATCACTGTGTGAACATCACAGAGTGTACTTACACAAATCTAGATGGTGTAGCCTACTACATATCTAGATGGTATAGCCTACTACACAGCTGTATGGTACGGCCTATTGCTCCTAGGTTACAAACCTGTACAGCATGTCACTGTACTGAATACTACAGGCAATTGTAACAGTGGCAAGTATTCGTATATCTAAACATATTTAATATAGACCAGATACAGTAAAAACATGGTATAAAAAATAAAAAATGGTACACCTGTATACGACACTTATCATGAATGGAGCTTGCAGAACCGAAGTTGCTCTGGGTGAGTCAGTGACTGAGTGGCCAGTGAACACGGAGGTCTAGGACATTGCTCACACCACATGTACTTCAGCTATATCGAATTATTTAAAAAATTCTTTCTTCAAGAAAATTTATTTTACTATCACTTTTTTGTTTTATAAACTTTTGAATTTTCTTAAACTTAAACTTTGTGACTCTTGTAATAACATTTAGTTTAAAACACAAATATAAGATGGCAGATGAGAAAAGCCACCAGTCAGAATGTCTCTGCAAAAAAGACGAATTTTAGAAGAAAGAGAAAAAAATAAGCTAGCAGAGAAACATAGATCAGGTGAGGGTCGGAAGGAAGAGTGCCTAAAACTACAGGACACTCCACGGGAAGACGTTGTGGAGGAGAACTGGAAGGAGAAAGGTCCCGAGAGGCTTGGAGACCAGCTACAAGAGTAGGCAGAGCGGTTAACTTTCTCCTCCCTTGCATCTTGGACTGCTGGTGGGCTTCTGAGTGGTTGGAGAGACCTGTCGACACCAGCCCAGAGACAGCTGCTGCCAGTGAGCAGTGGCCTCTTGCAGACTCAGCCCTGGGCTCCTAGCCCCCTCGGGGCACCTCCCCGAGTACAAAACTGAGCCTATCGGCAGAAACCATAGTGCTCCATTAGCTCCTTCCCCCTCCCTACCGTGGGTGCCCAGAGAGACAATTTAGTCATCATATGGAGGCATCTCCAAGGAACGAGACCTTTCCTTTTGGGGCCCTACAGCAGACTGAGGGATACTCAGACGGCAAGTTCCCTCACTGCCAGCCCTCCCAGGTGCTAATTGCCTGGGGACTCCAGGGGAGTGGAGCAAATCCGGAGGAGGAATGAAATCGATCCAACTTGGGCACCCCATAGGTAATTCAAGACCGGCACCCCTCCCCCTGACAGGGTCAGGAATTGATCTCCAGGGTCCAGGACACAGGCCTGCAGACCAGACCCTGTACACCCAGGACAGGATTGAACTGCCCCGGGACACAGAAGAGAGATCTGTGAAAGAGCCTACTGAGGAGTGTGTGCCTTCAGGGGCAGATCAGCATGCCGGACCAGCAACGCTTCTGCTAAAAGAGGGCTGTGCATCCAGCTCAGGCTACTATCCTGGGTAGGAAACCTCCCGGCCCATGTCACAGCCAGGGGAGATCCATCAGCATGAGGCCCCGCTTGTTGACAGAGGCCTGGGAGAGGACACAGAGAGGGGGAGATTGGAGGGGAGCGAGACCTGCTCCAGAGTGCAGGTCCTGGACAGTCCCACCCACCAAACCCAGACTTTTAGCTGAGGGGAGCCATTTCAGGCCCTCCTGGCAGCTCTGCACAGAAACAGAGAGCAAACATTGACCCCTGCTAACAGCAGCTGTGGAGCCTGAGGGCAGGCTTATCCAACCCAGCCCCATCCAGACTCACTTCCGGTCCTGCCCCCACTGAGGGGAAGAATAAGGACAGCTCAGGCTACAATCCTGAGTAGGGAACCTCCCGGCTCACATCACAGCCAGGGGAGATCCATAGGCCTGAGGTCCTGCTTGCCGACAGAGGCCTGGGACAGGCCACAGAGAGGGGGAGAGTGGAGGGGAGCCAGACCTGCTCCAGAGTGCAGGTCTTGGACAGCCCCGGCCCCCAAGCCCAGACTTTCAGCTGAGTGGATCCATTTCAGCCCCTCGTGGTAGCGCGGTAGCTTTGCATAGAAACAAAAAGTAGACCTTCGACCCTGCTAGCAGCAGTTGTGAAGCCTGAGGGCAGGCTTGCCCAACCCAGCCCCACCCAGACTCACTTCCCCCACTGAGGTGGAGAATGAGGACACACCTGGAAATCCCAGGGCCCCACCCACCACCCAAGACACAAGAGGCCCTCCCTAGAGGAATAAGAGCTAGCTACAGGACCAAAAAACAGCACCACAGCTCGCTCCTCCCTGCAAGTGCCACCTACAGACAGGGAGGTCATCCTACACACCCTTTTACTGCATCTACTGATTCATCATAAAGGGTGTGGTTGAATCTCACCCACAAACACCACCTACTGGCTCAGAGACTAAACAGAGTGTGTCATTATCCAAACGAAAATTTAAAGGCAAGAAGGAACAACTGATCCAGATGGGAAGAAACCAGCGAAACAACTCTGGAAGTATGAAGATTCAAACGGAAAGCACACCCCTAAAGAGGAACAGCAACTCCCCAGCAATGGACATTAACCAAACTCAGAGAACTAAAATGAAAGAAGAAGAATTTCAAACATACATTGTAAGAAAATTGAATGATATGCAAGAAAAAATGAATAACCAACACAAAGAAACCACAAAAAAAAATTCAAGACTTGGAAGAAAAATTCACTAAAGAAATTGAAATTTTAAAGAAAAATCAAAGTGATCTCCTGGAAATAAAGGACTTATACAGGCAACTACGAAACACTGTGGAAAGCCTGAAGAACAGAGTAGATCAAACAGAATAAAGAATCTCAGAGATTGAAGACAACTCCTTCCAATTAAATAAGTCAATCACAAAAATTGAGCAGAAAATTAAGAGAAAAGAAATAAGCCTACAAGAAATGTGGGATTATGTGAAAAAACTGAACCTGAGGGTGATAGGGGTTCCAGAAGGTGAAGAAGAAAACCCTCAAGGGCTGGATAAGCTATTTGAAGAATTAATAGAGGAGAATTTTCCAGGCCTTGCTAAAAATCTAGATATACAGGTGCAAGAAGCTCAACGGACCCCAGGGAGATTCAATGCAAATAGGAAGACACCACATCACGCAGTCATCATATTGACCAAAATAGCCACTAAAGAGGCCCTTCTATGAGCTGTAAGGTGAAAGAAACAAGTAACATATAAAGGAAA
>CAUYSK010013396.1:0-29143 GCA_963575035.1 Avahi laniger | reverse complement strand
GCTCAAGGTCAAGAGTTCGAGACCAGCCTGAGCAAGAGCGAGACCCCGTCTCTACTAAAAATAGAAAGAAATTAATTGGACAACTAAAAATATATAGAAAAAATTAGCTGGGCATGGTGACACATGCCTGTAGTCCCAGCTACTCGCGAGGCTGAGGCAGAAGGATCGCTTGAGCCCAGGAGTTTGAGGTTGCTGTGAGCTAGGCTGACGCCACGGCACTCACTCTAGCTAGGGCAAGAAAGCAAGACTCTGTCTCAAAAAAAAAAAAAATGTATCTGGAATTTGTTTTAATTAGGTGTGATGAGGCTAATAGATCAAGAGATGACTGCCATGAAAGAAGTTTTTACTCGAAAAACAGGAGGCACGGCACAGAGAGAGGGTCACACGAGGAAGCACCTGGGTCAGGCAGGAGGCAAAAGTTTGAGGGGAAAGCATGTTCACAAGCTTTTGTTGTGGTTTCTGTGGGAAAGACAAGGCAGGGCAGGATAAACATCTTGGGATCCCTGAGTTTGAATAATTTTGGTGGGCTGTGGGCTATTGGGTAGTCATCAGCTGTTCAGTAACTGGCCCTGGGGCAGGGGAAGTATTGACTTGTCCCCTTAGCTAAAGGAGGTAGTTGGGGGTATGGGCTTAGATGGGTTGGTTTGCATTTGAAAGGTGTGCTAGCAGACAGGTTGTTTGCTTTCTCTAAGAATTAGCCAATCCTCAGAGAGGCAGTCTATTCCCTGGTCCCCAAGGCCCCCAAAATGTCAAAGCATCATGAAGTATAAAAAATGAAAAACATAACTAATACATTGGCTCTGCTTCAATCATGAAGCTCAGTCCTGTAGGGCTGAACTTCAATCAAAGGTGAGATCTTGAGGTTGACTGGATGTTGATCTTTCACTCAGAAGGGGCAGTGGGATCTTGATAACACATGGGAGGTTATTTTAAATGTTTGTCAAATAACACTCCAGGGAATATAATAATAATCATAATTATTTGCTGATTCATTTTTCTGTGCCAGGTGTTATGTTATGTACTTTGCATATATTATTTGACCACCCCACAATGTAGGTACTGTTATCTTCATCGTAATATGAATAAATAAAAACTTAGTGAGGTATAGGAACTTGTCTATGGTTACTTCACCAATAAATAGCAGAGCAGGGATTTGAATCCAGCCCTGACCACTGAGGCCAAGGTATGTGCTCTTAACTTCTCTACCCAGACTCTGAAATTTCACAGAGCAGTAAAAAAGAAATAACAACAGCAAAGATGAAGAGACTGACTAAGAGTTGAAAACATTTCAGTTTTGCAAAGAAAGATCATTTTTAAAAGGGGGTGATTTTAATATACTATCCCAACAAAACAAAGGATATTTTAAAAACAGAAAAAGTAAGAATGATAGAATCTTGGAATACAAGGTGACTTGTTTCCATGGAAATAAATACAGTTTTATGAAAACTCACTATGGTGCCCTTATTTTTCTCCTTCCAGTGGGCATGGTTTCTGATGGGCATGAGTCTCAGATTGGTGCAGTCCTGAGTGGTGATGAGGGCCCAGAGACCTATCGACACTGGCTGGGATGTGGTATCAGGCTCTCCAGGAAACCATACCCTGGCACATGGAAACTAGGCAGCTCTTTCTAGAAACACCATTTACAGAAACCCAGAACAAGTCTCAACTAAGGATGAAAGGAATTTAAGGAAAATATGAAGAGAAAGGGATGGATTTGGGATCCTGTTTGAGTGAAAGGCAACAAGAAAAATGGTTTGTTCATAAGATAAAATTTAGCAAAGCTGATGAGAAAAAAGGTGAAGAATGATTGAATAAGGACATTAGAACATTTTGCAAAAATGACTGGTGACCAAATGTCCTACATCCTCATTAAGGACAAAAAGGGGACATCGGCTAAAATAGCAGCAGGAAGGTAATAAATCAGACATAGGGAGCACATGATAAGTATTAAATATAAGGTTTCTGAAATATTGGAATTAAGAGTAAGAAGCTTCATTCTGACTCCTTAGCCTCACTGATTCTTTGCTGTTGACCAATATGAATAGTGGAATTCATTTTTCTGATCCTCTCATTGCTATTTAGAGCTGAAGCTGAGTTCTAGGTCTGGTCTTTTCTACTTGCCACCTTGCATTTTTCACTCTGATAAAATGTTTTCTACATTTCCTTCTCCGAATTATCTGCAAAATTGAAATAAGGAACTTTTTTTTTAAAGTTTCAAAAGACAAATACTGCATATTGGAGAGGGAGATGTCCTATCTAGATCTCAAGTTGGCCTTTAGAAATGACTGCAATACTATGTCTATAGGCACATAGACTAATATTAATCTACGTATGACTGCAATATTATGTCAAGAAATGTATAACTCAGCAATTCAGAAAATGGATTGGGGGTGGAGGTGAGTATGAGTTTTCAGATAAAGGCCCAGCAAAGTCAAAAACAGTGTGTAATACTCTGGCACTCAGGAGACCTGAGTTCTTGTTTTTGCTTTTTCTCTCTCAACAGTTTTGGGAATGCTAGTTTTCTCTCTGTACAATTACACTTTTCCACTTTCATTGTTATCTACTAGCAAGCTGTGGTTATCACGGAGGTAGCAGATACAGTTATCCCTTAGTATACATGGGGGATGGGTTTCAGGACGCCTGTGGGTGCTCGAGTCCCTGATATAAAATGCATGTATTTGTATGTAACCTATACACATATTCCTTCATACTTTAAATTCTCCCTAGATTACTTATAACATCTAATATAATATAGATGCTATGTAAATGGTTATACTATACTGCTTTTAATTAATATTATTCTTTATTGTTGCATTGTTATTTTAAATTTTTTTCCCAAATATTTTCCATCTATGGTTGTTTGAATCCACAGGTGCAGACCTACAGATATGGAGGGCCGAGAGTATGTCTCAGGCTCCTTGGAAGAATACCCTTAATAATACTAGCAATTTTGGAGCATGATTTCACCAGGTACCTTATCTTTACCCTTATGGCAACCTAGCCAGGGAGATATTTTCTCCGTTTTATAGATAAGGAATCTGAGACTCAAAATTGTTAGATGACTTCCCCAAAGCCATATAGTAGGGAGATGAGATTGAAATCCAGGGCTGTCTAGTTTTGAAGCTTATTCTGATCTTCTGCACAAGGGCTTCTCCAATTGGAATATGCATTTGAATCAGCTGGGGACCTTGTTAAACTCCAGGATCCTGTTCACTAGATCTAGCATATAGCCTGAAATTCTGCATGTCTAACATGCTCTCAGGCATATGCATGCTATTGTTCCGTGGACCACACTTTGAGTAACAAGGTCACTGCCTCTTGTTAACAAATATGGTAGAAGTCTTAAGTTTTCTTTTTCCTAAACTTAGGGCGAAAGCATTCAGTCTTTCACCATGAAGTATAATACTAGCTGTAGTGTTTTTGTAAATGCCTTTTGTCAGGTTAAGGAAGTTTCCTTCTACTCCTTGTTTGCTGAAAGTTTTTATCATGAAGAGATGTTGAATTTTGTTAAATACTTTTTGTGCACGAATTGATATAAGTATGTATTTTTTTAAAAAAAGATTTAATATGATCACATTGATTTTCAAATATTGATCTAGCCTTGAGTAATAATTTTTTAAAATATTTCTCAGCATCAATGTTTTTATTTCGAAGTATTTACAGGAGTACAAATGTTTTTGGTTACATGGATCACTTTTGTAATGCTTGAGTCAGGATTACAAATGTGCCCATCATCCAGATAGTGTTCACTGTACCCATTAGGTTTTTGCCGATCCTCTCCTCCTTCCTCCCTCTGCTTGATTTCCATTGAGATTTACTTCCCTCTATGCACATGTGTGCTCATCAGTTAGTTCCAATTTAATAGTGAGTACATGTTTATTTTGTGTTTAAATTCTATATGTAATATGTGCTTATAGAACATTCAGAAGATAAAAAACTATAAAAAATAAATAAAAATCACACCAAATCTCACCACCCAGTGATAATATTGTTAATACATTGATCAACTTCCATATAATTTTAAGGTGCATTTATGTTTATATTTATATTTTTTGTAGATTCAGATAAAAACCATATACATATACAATATGCATCTTCCTTTTGTTTATGTGATATTTTGCTTGAGCATTTTAAATTGTTAAATACTCAGGCATGCTTTTGCTTCAGCAATTTTGTACTTCCTGTAGTCTGAAATACTCATTGACAATTAGGTTTTGCTTTGCTTTTTTTTTTACCATTATAAAGTAGAACTAAACATCTCCATATATAAATTTTTGCTGCATTCTTAGCAAATGACTTAGGATTCATTACTAGAAGCAAAATTATAGGCTCCTAGTATATCAATATCTTTAAAATTCATAATGCCAAATTACTTTTGAATAATAATTTATAAGAGGTTTTTTGTCATGTTTTTAGTATTAAACTTTAATTTTTAGAGCAGGTTTAGGTTCAGAGCAAAAGTGAGCAGAAAGTACAGAAAGTTCCCCTATGCCCCTGCTCTACACATGCACAACCTCCTCCACTATTGACATCTCACCATGGTATATTCCTTACAATCAATGAACCTACGTGGATACACCACCCAAAATCCATAGTATACTTTAGGGTACACTTTCGATATTATACATTTTAGAGATTTTGACAAATGTTACTATCTTTTAGAATATTTTTTGTCAAGTGATATTGATGTCTCATATTTTAAAATTGACATTTTTATTTCTATTTAGGAGATTCTTATATACTCCTCTGCATTGTTTATGTTTATTTACTTTGTCCATGCTATCAAAATGATTTTATTTATGTTATTGACTCACAAAAGCTTTTTATATATGAAAGTTTATAATACTTCTCTGTCCTTATTTATTTTACCCTAACTTGTCATTTAATTTTATAGTTTACAGCATACACATGTTAAATTTTTATTTAGCCAAATATTAATTTGTTAAAATTTCTTAATAGTTTCAATAGTCTTTCTACCAATTTTAAAAGATTTTTTTCTGATCATCTTGATGTCGTCTTCAAATAATGACAGTTTTTTTTCTCTTCCTGTTCCTTTCCTTTGCAATACATATGCACATATTATTTCTTGTTCTTATTTTTTTTTATTGGCTAAGATTTCCAGAACCTTGCTAAAAGTGACAATGAGCGTGAATATTGTTTCCATCTTAAATAATACATAGTTTAGCGTTTTACCATTTAGAATGATCTTTATCATTGTTTACTAACTTTTCACATAGTGATAATGTTTCTTTCTATTTCTATGTAACAATGTGTTTTTATTAGCAATGACTGATTCCTGATTTCAATGGGAATACCACTAATTTATTTTTTATTTCAAAATATTAAGGGAGTACAAATATTTTTATTATATGGATACCTTGTATAATGCTTAAGTTGGGTCTTTTAGATTGGGAGTCACCAGAATGGTGTTCACTGTATCTGATAGATAAGTTTTTACCCCTCCCCACTCCAACCCTACTCCCTTCTTTGTTTCCAGTGTCTTTCACATCTTTTTGTGACTGCACATGCCCATCATTTAACTACCAATTATTAGTGAATACATGTGGTGTTGTTTTTACATTCCTGACATTCTTCTCTTAGGGTAATGGTCTCCAGTTCCATCTAAGTTGCTGCAAAAGACGTTATTTCATTCCTTTTTATGGCTGAGTAGTACTTCATGGTATATATATATGTACTACATATTTGTATCTATCCATAAATTGATGGGCACTTAGGTTGATTCCATATCTTTGCAATTGTGAATTGTGCTGTAATAAACATTCAAGGGCAGTTGTCTTTTTGATAAAATGACTTCTTTTCCTTTGGGTAGATATCTAGTAGTGGGATTGCTTGATCAAAGGGTAAGTCTCCATTTATTTCTTTGACAAATCTCTCTGTACTGTTTTCTACAGAGGTTGTACTAATTTTCAGTCCCACAAACAGTGTTATGAGCATTCCTTTCTCACTACATCCATGAAAGCATATATTGTTTTTTGACTTTTTAATAATAGTCATTCTGACAAGGGTAAGGTGATAGGGTTTTAATTTGCAGTGCCCTGATGATTAGTGATATTGAGCATTTTTTAATGTTTTTTGTCTATCTTCTTTTGAAAAACTTCTGTTCATGTTTTTTGCCCACTTTTCAATGGGGTTGTTCCTTTTTTTTTTCCTGGCTGATTTGTTTGAGTTATTTGTAGATTATGGATATTAGCCTTTGTTGGATGTATAGTTTGTCAATATTTTCTCCCATTTTGTAGGCTGTCTATTTACTCTGTTGATTATTTCCTTTGCTGTGCAGAAGCTTTTAAATTTAATTAAGTCCAATTTATTTATTTTTGTTATTGCTATATTTGCTTTTGAGGTCTTAGTCATAAATTCTTTGCCTAGGCCAATGTCTAGAAGAGATTCTCCTACATTTTTTCCTAGAATTTTTCTGGTGTCCTGACATACATTTAAGTTTTTCTTAATTCATCTTGAATTGATTTTTATATATGGCAAGAGACAGGAGTCCTGTTTTATTCTTCTGCATGTGGCTATCCAGTTTTCCCAGCACCAATTATTTCCTCAGTGTATGCTGTCTACCTCGCTAAACATCAGTTGGTGGTAGGTAGACGGTTTTATTTCTGGGTTGTCTGTTCTGTTCCATTGGTCTTTGTCTCTATTGTTGTACCAGTACCATGCTGTTTTGGTTACTATAGACTTATAGCATAATTTGAAGTCAGGTAATGTGATGCCTCCAGATTTGTTCCTTTTGCTTAAGATTTGCTTTGGCTATTTGGGCTGTTTTTCAGTTCCAAATGAAGGTTAGAATTATTTTTTCTAAATCTGTGAAGTATGATGTCAGTATTTTGATGGGGATTACATTGAATCTATAAATCACTCTGACAGTATGGACATTTTAATGATGTTGATTCTATCAATCTGTGAGCATGGGTTTTTCCATTTATTTGTGTTATCTATAATTTCTTTCATCAGTGTTTTGTGGTTCTCCTTGTAGAGATCTTTCACTTTGTAGTTAAGTATATTCTTAGGTATTTTATTTTCTTTGTGGCTATTGTAAATGGTATTGAGTCCTTGATTCGACTCTCACCTTGACTGTGACTGTTATTAGTATATAGAAATGCTGCTGATTTGGATACATTGATTTTGTAAGCAGAGACTTTGCTTACAACTCTAAAAGTCTTTTGGACTACTCTTTAGGATTTTCTAGATACAAGGTCTTATCTTGAGCAAACAGTGATAGTTGTCCTTTATCTCTTTCTCTTGCCTGATCACTCTGGCTAGGACTTCCAGTACTGTGTTGAACAGAAGTGGTGACTGTGGGCACATTTGTCTTGTTCCAGTTCTTAGGGGGAATGCTCTCAATTTTTCCCCATTCAGTATGAAGTTGCCTGTGGGTTTGTCATATATGGCTTTTATAATTTTAAAGCATGTTCCTTCTATGCCTGGTTTGTTGAGGGTTTTTATGAAACCTTATAAAAGGGTGCTGTATTTTATTAAATGCTTTTTCTGCATCTATTGAGACAATCATATGGTCTTTGTTTTTGCTTCTGTTTATGTGGTAAATCACATTTATTGATTTGCATATGTTGAACCATCCTCGCATCCCTGGGATGAAACCCACTTCATCATAGTGAATTATCTTTTTGATGTGCTGTTGAATTCCATCTGCTAGTATTTTTTTGAGAAATTTTGCATCTGTTCATGAGGGACATTGGGCTGTAGTTTTCTTTTTTTGTTGTGTCCTTTCCTGGCTTTTGCATCAAGATGATACTGTCTTCATAGAATGAGTAAGGGAGAATTATCTCCTTCTTGATATTCTGCAATAATTTCTGTAGGATAGGTACCAGTTCTTCTTTGTAGATCTGGTAGAATTTGGCTGTGAATACGTCTGGTCTGGGGTTGTTTTCTTGTTGTTGGTGGTGGATTTTTTATTACTGCTTCAATCTCACTGCTCATTATTCATCTGTTCAGGATTTCTATTTCTTCCCGATTCAGTCTTGGGAGTTTGTGTGTTTCCAGGAATTTATCCATTTCCTCTACATTTTCTAGTTTGTGTGTTTGTAGGTTTTTGTAGTATTCACAGGTGATATTTTGTATTTCTGTGGAGTAAATATCCTAATTTTTGACTCTGATAACTCTCAGCACCTAGACACCAGGATGAAACCTCAAACCATTTAGATGAATTTTCTAAACATGCTTAGGATTTTTTGCAGCAGGAGCCACCATCTTGGAGTCTCTCTCCGGTGTTTTATACTCTTCAGCAGTGCATCCCAACCACAAAAATCAATCCAGACTTTAGCTGCTGAAAGCTCTGTATGCATCAGAAGCTCCAGAGAAAATGAAAGTTTCCCAATTATCAGAGGCTTCTACTATTGCCATCATGTGGCAGAACTCTTGAGAACCAGATATTCCTGTTTTACTTTTTCCCCTTGAATTAGGAATGCCTCTGAACAACCATTCCAGTCTCTTGCTTTTCACTGAACAAATGCTACTCCTTTGTGCACTGCCAATCTACCTGCTGATACCAATTGTTTTAGAAATCCTGTGACCAACTAAATCCTGTGTGATTCTTATCTACTTGAAATTGAAGATCCCTAAAGGACATAAAAAACTGGAGGAAGAAAAGCAGGTAAGCCATTTAATTATCGCAAAAAGCATCATTTGTGCCCAGAGAGAAGACTCCTCAGAATTCTGGATATTACAGAACCTTTCTTGAGTAAGGGGTAAAGAGTGGAGGAGTGATCAGGGGATCTTCCAACTCTCTTTCAGAGAAAGAAGTTTGCTCTTTTTCTTGAAAGGCATTATGACAAAGTGGGTAACATCAAAAAGCTGGATCCTGAAAGTATGAGTTTAAATCCTAGCTCCAACTCTTTTTAACTCTTTGATCTTCCATAAGTTACTTAATCTCTCTGTTCTCAGTTTTTTCAGATATAAAATGGGGATGATAAAGGTACTTATATGATAGCACTTTTTAGAGGAATAAACAAATATATATTTATAATAATAAATATTTACATATGAATATATAAACACTATAAATAATAACTGTTACATTATACACAGTAATTTATATAATATATAGTGTTTAAAGTAAGTGCATGACACATAATAAGCTATAATTTTTAAAAGTGAAACATGGTATTTATTATTATTATTATTATTATTATTATTTTGAGACAGGGTCTCACTCTATTGCCTGGGCTAGAGTGCAGGGTGTCATCACAGTTCACTGTAGTCTCAAATTCCTGGCCTCGAGTAATCTTCCTGCCTCAGCCTCCTGAGTGGCTGGAACTACAAGTGCATGCCACTATGCCTGGTTAATTTTTCTATATTTTGCAGTGATGGGGTCTTGAGGTTGCCCAGGCTGATCTCAAACTCTTGGGCTCAAGTGAGCCTCCTGCCTCAGCCTCCCAGAATGCTAGGATTACAGGCGTAAGCCACTGTCCCTGGCCTATTTATTGTTCTTAATCCAACTTTCTTAATCTTTTAGTTAGCAGAAAAATCTCCCCAATTGCCAGCATAGACTATCACTTTTAGATTTTAGTTGTGGGTAAAATTATTTTACAAAATAATTTACATATTTTGAGTTTGACGATTCCATTCAATTTGTCATTTATATAAACACAATAATAAGAATTTAAAAAGTACTATAGTAGATATATTACCACCTAATTAACACCTTTGTATTTATGACTACTTTCAGTAGCATTTTTGGGGGGTTCAGTCTAAATGTTTGATAGCAGACCTATAAGGCAAAACATTTATCTGATAAATAAAATATTTTTATATGTTAGATTGCATGTAGAACAGAATCAATATTTAGGATCAGATGATATCCCAGTGCCAAATTTAGTGGCTACCTATTATAATCTAGTATGTTTTCCTAACTTCATGAAAAAAGTAAACACGTATTATTTGCATATACCATGTACTTCACCAGAATGGGTTCTACTGTGATTAAGGGAGGGATTCAGGTTATCAATAAAGGGGAGTTAATATCTCATTGCTTACACCACCAGTTTTGTCTAAAGCCTTGCTACTTAAAGCTTGGTCTACAGATCAACAACATGGGCTTAAGAGCTTGTCAGAAATGTGGAATCTCAGACTCTTCATAAAACCTAGCAAATCAAATCTGAATTTTAACAAGACCCCAAGGTGATTCACATGCACATTACATTTTGAGAGACACTGGTCTAGTGCAGTGGCTCTTAAACTTTCCTGTGCAGTTGAATTGTCTACTAAGTCTTTGTCTAGGCTGTACCCCATAACAAAGTAAACCAGAACCTCTGAAGGTGGAACTCAAGGTCTAAAAATTTTTGAAACCCCTCCAAATAACTCCAGATATACAGCCAAATTTGAGAACCACTGATTTAGAGTCAGCTGAGAAGTCTTCCAGGAGTAATCCCTTTTTTAAAAACCTTCAATTTCAAGGGGGAATTTGTGAGCAAGAGCAATTTCTCTAACTTAGCTGTAAGCCAGTGAGAACTTAAGACCCGGGTTCCCCAGAGACTCAGCTATTTTACTCTCTATTTCCCATGACTTTAAAATGCTTGTAAGGTAAGATAAGTAAGGGGTAGTATCTCTTCTATTGTGATTTGTGTTTAACACTTTCAAATGAATGTTACTCAAGGTAGAAGAGTGACATGAAGTAATTACCATATTGCAGTGTACAGTGTATCAGATGTTTCCCATTGTAACCCTTGTTATTTTCATTTAAAGTGATGGCAGCCCAGAATCAGTGGAAGTCACCATGTGAGAGGTCTACTGGGAGAGCCTCCACTCTCAATAATCACTTTGGAGATCTTGGCTCAGTACCTGGGTGACGGGGCTACGTCCTAAAGAGCATCAGTGGTGCTGTTTTGAGAAAGACCTATGACCACAAAGTTCCCTAAGTTAATTTTTTTTTTTTAACTGCTGGGGAACTATCCTAATTTGCATTGACTCTCAATGACCTACCTTCAGGCAAACACTAGCCTGCAGTCAGAAATGTGATTTAAAATAGAACTGTGTATTTAATGAATAACAATTTCTGCATGTGAGTTTCAGTGGTATTTCGGGCAAGCAGCATTTACAAACTTGTGATAGTGGATCAACCAGGCTGTAGGTAGGAGACTGGCATCAGAGGTAGAAGAGGTAATGCTAATGGTAACCGGGCTGCTCCTCAAAGCCTTGTGGACTTTCTGCCTAGAACCTCCCTTGTTCATTTCATTAATGTGATTATAGCCTTTTCATTTTTTCTTTTATATACTCACTTGTGACTTGGATCATTAGCATATGCCCTTTGCAACAGGGGAGGCTGACTTGAGGTGAGAGAGAAACAGCAGGAGAATATGAACTCGTAAAGATTCAGCTTTTATGGTAGCCTTGCAGCTTGAAACCAGACACAGAAAAATAGAGACAGTATCACAAATAAGCAAAGGTATTGTTGATTTGAGTTTTTGCAAATAATTGCCTGGATGCAGACAATTCTTAATGTAGAAAAATGTCCTTAGGGCTTTGGGAGCCTAAAAGGGAGCCACCTGAGATATTTAAGTTTAGAAAAGACAACTATTTAGCATGCAGAGTGGCTACTTTTTCTGCTGTATTTTAATGTATGCAAATGTAGCTCATATTGTAACAGTAATCTCATGGCTGGTCCGAATGAAGCCAATATAGGTGCCACTTTGACGCTATTTTGATTTGAAATTGTGGTCAGAATATTATGAGTACATCATGTAGTCGTACTATCAAGATAGTCTGGGGGATTATTGATTTTTTTTACATTCATTTTAAAATAGAGGAAAGTATTATATTCCAAATTATGTGATTAGGCAAACTATTACCATCATAAAGCTCTCTATAAGATTTGCTTTTTATGTATTTTGGAAAAAGAAATCAATATTGAATTCTATTGTTAGTCTACTGTATGATTATACATTTGGGTATTATTTAACTTGGATATAAAGGAAGGAGGGACAGCACTTGATCTTACATAACCAATTCAAAGATTTTTATTCTACAGCCATTAAAATTTATGTCAATATAAGCCATAAATATCTACTGCTCCGTAACTTGATTGTGAATCCTTTTTGTGGATCTATAGTTGTAATTATGTTGTAGAAATCCAGGTTACTTGGAGATAGTTGTGATTAAAATCTGCATATTCACAGTCTGGCTGAGATATTTTGATGTGATCACTCAGAATTATTGAGTGTCCATTATAAACAGAATTCTTTAAGTTGTGGAGGAATCATAGAAGTTATAGAAATCTTGATCCCTAGCCTGAAAGGAAAAGAGAGGAAATCATCATTTTGGAGTATTTGTTTTCCACCAAGCACTAGATTATTTTTATGTTATCCCAAATAAGGCATACAACAAGCACCTAAAGCACGTATTATTACCCTTGTTTACAGATGGGAAAACTGAACTTCAAAAAAGTGTTGTTCAAGATCACACAGTTTATTAGAAGTCAAATCAGCATTCACATTCAGCTGTCTCTCATGTCAAAACCTTGCGTTTTCCATTAGAAAGAAACAAAGCATACGTTTAGACATTTTGCCATGATTACAGCTTTCTAGACCAATATATAACTATACACGAGATTCCATAAGAATCGACCTGAGTTAGAGGTAATTTAGGAAGACTGTTTGCAGAGGACATTTTAAGTATCTTATGCGTTATGTATGTGCTACTATCACCCCCCTCTGCCTGGCAATGTTATTTTTCTACCACTACTCCCTTCTGCATTATAGAACCTTCATGCTAATTTACTAACAAAGCTGAATTATGACAATTTTCCTGAAATTACAAATGTGAAAAAGCAGTTTCTGTGTCTGACAGTTCCTATGTAGCCACATTTTTTGATTCATATTACAACTTTACAAGATGTGGACTTTTAAAGCAGAAAATCACTAATAATGAAAAGTAGATTATTCATTCTTAAGGCAAAATGAGATAGCGTCAAACTAACTCACATCTATACTAGTGATATTCTGATATTATATTATATTCTTTTCTTCATAAATTACCCACATCAACAACTTTGATGGGCTTATATACTTTATTGATCTTATGTGGATTTCTCACAAATGCTAGTAAACCAACTTCTTGATGATAACTCTTAATAGTTGTGTTTACAAACAGGATAGGAAAATAAGAACCACAAGGACAGATGAAATTAACCTGGGTAAGGCTTCCCATGCTGTGGCATCTTCCATGGTATGTCAATTTCAAACTTATGCCGCTGCTATTCCAGGCTGGCAGTGTTTGCCGTGGACTAGAATTCTGTTTAGTAATATGAGCAGTACTACCCTCAATATGGAAGCCTGTGCTACTTTCTTGTATTTTTTGTGATATTTGTTTTCTGTTAAATTTGAATAATCCCATCTTTGGTTTATATGAAATATTGAGTTTATTAAGCCAAGCTTTCTGTCCCTATTTAGGACATGGTCTCCCACTGGGCACGAGTAAGTGGATTCTAAAGAAACCGACAGTTTGCCTTCTATAGAATGATTTGGGGGTCTCGGAGCTCTTTGGCTGATTATCTGCAACAACTAACCCATAAATCAATACTGATATTATGATCTGAGAAAGGTTTTATTATAGTTTACATATTAAAACATAAGCTTCTGATTTTTTTTCTTTGAAAAATAATATGCCGATTTATTCTTTTTGAATTCATGGCATGGATCCTTAGAGCACAAAATTATTTAAAAAATTCAATATTACATGATCCCCTTTGAGTCAAATGAGAAATAAACAACAGCAATTAAGCATATATTGTTTAGAACATATGTTAGTTCGATGTGAGTACAGTGGGAAATGCTGTTTAAGCTGCTATTAGCTAAAGGTGGTCCATGAAATAATTGAGAGAACTCTTAAATGCAAAGATATATTTCTTAAAGACATGGTATATTTCCTTGGTCTGGAGCCAGGCCACTAAACTAAGATCTGGAAAATCTCGATTCTATTTATGATTCAGTCACTGTCTCATCATCAAAGCTAGTCATTAAAACCCTGAGATATGTTCTGTGGAAATGCTTACCTCCCAACTATGCGAATAAGGCAAATATTAAGAAATTACTGCTTATAATTATGTCTTGAAATGTTTCATTTCCTGAAACTTTAATTATATTTGATGAATAGACTTCACATCTACCCTTCAAAATTAATAATATTAGGCTCATCTTTTTCATTGGCAATTTTTTGTTGTTAAATAATACCTCAGTGTTTAAAACTTAGACTTGTTCATGCTATGTGAATGTACCATTTTTTTTGCTACAGTTCCAGTTAATGACTTACTATTTGCAATGATATTAATGGTTCTACCCCATTTTTAGCTTTTAATTTCAAGCTTTGACAAAAGTTCACCATTTCTCCACATCTACACCTTCCCCAATTTGTCTTACTTTTCAAAATTTGTATTTTATGTTTATTTTCATGTTGGGGCCCTCCCTATACTGTTTGATTCATTAAGAAAATATGTTCATATGTCAGTGCTTCCTTTTAGACAAGTAAGGCCCTGTAACTGACATTTACAATTTAAATACAATTTTATGATATTTAAAATGTTTAAAATACAAGACAGGAAATGAGAGTCTGGAAACAAATTTGTTTCAGAAAGGGATAAGAATCAAAAGAAAATAATAATAGGTAAGCAAAAGAGGGAGAGAGGAGAAAAAACAAAGAAAATTTTGAAAACTTCGTTCTGTCTTTACACATCAGGATCTGACATCTTTGACATTCTTCTTCTTTCTGAGACTTCTGTGCAGAATCTCTGTTGTATTTTTAAACAGTCTACAGGGCTAGTGGATGTGCTCAGCCATTGTATATGCTACAGAAGATGGCAAAGCAAGAAGGAATAGAGGCCTGTTGGTCTTTTTTCAGGGCTTGGGAGGAGGATGTGGGTCAGGACAGGCATGACACTATTCCTGAACAAGTTCTTTCTCTGGGTTCCACCAATCTTGAAATACTGGGGGAGGGAAGAGTGTGTCTACAGTAGTGCCTGGTACCTTGTAGGGATTCAAGAAATGTTTAGTACTTAGTGGATGGAAAAGTAACTCAAGGGATGTGAGATGAGTATGGAGTGAGTCAAATCCAGCTGGAAGCTGCAACTAAATTTGCTCAGACTCTTAGAGTGACCGTGGAAATGCTAGAGTAGAGAAGTCATATAGAGATTTCTCTCAGTCTAACTTCACAATCACTTACATTTTAAAAATGGCTTTATAATTAAAATGCTGTGAACAGTATAGATTTTAAATATTCAGTTTAATGAGTTTTGACAATGGTATAGACCTGTGTGAACACAACCCCTCAGAAGATATAGATAATTTTCATCATTCCAGAAAGTTCCCGCATGCCCCTTTCTAGTTTGTCTTCACCCGTATACCCACTCTGAATTCTTCTGTAGATTAATTTTCCCTCTATTTTAATTTCATGTAAACGGAATCTGATTTCCATCTCATACGAGCAAATGTGTGGCTTCTTTCACTCAATAATGCTTTTGAGGTCCACCCATGCTGCTGTGTGTGTCCATATCCCCTTTTTATTGTGAAGTTGTATTTTATATGGATATACCTAAACTTGTTAATCTATTCTCCTGTTAATGGGCTGTTTTTAGGTTTTGACCACTATGACTACAGTTGCCATACACTTTCAACAATATCCACTACCCTCGATCCCTGGCAACCACTAATCTGTTCTTCATTTCTATTATTTTGTCATTTCAAGAATGTTATATGAATCGAATCGTACCTCTTGTAAATTTTTAAAGCTTATATGTAACCTTTTGGGATTGGCCTTTTGCATTCAGCATGATTTTCAGGAGATTCATCCAAACCGTTGTACATATCAATCATCTGTTCCTTCCTATTGCTGAGTAGCATTCCGTGGTATGGACGTATCACAATGTGTTTAGCAGTTTACTAGTTGTAGGACATCTGGATTGATTCCAGTTTTTGCCTACTGTAAATAAAACTACTATGAACCATTGTGTATGGGTTTTTGTGTGAGCATAAATTTTTATTAATCTGAGAAAAATGCCCAAGACTTAAATTTCCAGATTGTACGGTAGTTGCATTGCAAATTTAATTATATAAGAACTACCAAACTGTTTTCCAGAGTGGGTGTGCCATTTTACATTTTCATTAGCAATGTGTGAATAATCCAGTTTCTCCACATCCTCATCAGCATTTGATGCTGTTTTTGTTTTAAACTTAAATTCTAATAGGTGTGTAGCACTATCTCATTGTGATTTTAATTTGCACTTCCTTAATGGACTAAACTAAAAATTCAATGATGTTGAACTTTTTAAAATATTTTTATTTATCACCTATATATTTTCTTTGGTGAAAATTTGCTCATTTTATAATTAGATTGTTTATTTTTTTGCTGTTGAGTTTTGAGAGTTTCTTATATATTTTAGATACTAGTTCTTTGTAGGATTTGTATTTTGCAAATATTTTCTCCCAGTTTGCAGCTTGTCTTTTCATTCTCTTAACAGGGTCTTTCACAGATAACAAGTTTTGAATTTCAATGACGTTTAATTTATCAGTTTTTCCTTTCAGGGATCGTAGTTTGGTGTCAAGTTGCTAGGCCTTACATTCTGAAGATTTTATCCTATCTATTTAAAAAAAAAGTTTTATCATTTTACATTTTACAATTAAGCCTATGATCCATTTTGATTTAATTTTGTGTGAAGTGTGAAGTATAGGTTAGGTTGAGTTTTTGTTTCTGTTTTCTAGTTTTTGGTCTATGGATATCTAACATCTTTTGCTCTAACACCATTTGTTGAAAAGGTTATCTTTCCTCCATTGAATTACTTTTGCGTCTTTATTAAAAGTCAGACCCATATTTGTGGGGTCCACTTCTGAGCTCTCTGTTCTGTTCCACTAATCCATGTTTCTATCCTCCACTAATGCCACCCTGTCTTGATTATGGTGGCCATGTTATAATCTATAATATTGTGCTCAGTGTTTATTTCTATTTTATTCTTATTTTTCAAAAATATATTGTCTGTTCTAGCACCTGTGTCTTTTCATACAAATTTCATAATAAGCTTGTATATATCTATAAAAACATAGACAAAATCCCCTTGCTGGGATTTTCATAGGAATTACATTAAATCTATAGATCAATTTGGGAAGAATTGGCATCCTTATTATGATGTCTTTCAATTTATGAACACAGTCTGTCTCTTCATATATTTAAGTCTCCTTTTATTTCTCTCAGCATTTTGTAATTTCCAGCATACAGATTATGTACATGTTTTGCTGAGTTTATACCTAAGCATTTTATTTTCATTGCAGTGATAGTGCGAGTGGGAATTTTTAATGCAGTTAGCCTATTTCTATTCCACCATTATATTTTATGTGTGTTGAGTGAAGGGGGCACATAACTTGTGTTTTAGTTTGTAGGGTGTCAGACCAAGAGAAACCATATCTTAATCTGATGGAGAGGACTAGGCATCTTACAGAATTCCTGGATGTTATGATAAATTTAATAATTAGATGAAATTTTTGGACTGTCTTGAGAAATGGGTAAGCATGTTCTATGTACACATGAACCTTTGGGTGACTAAAGAGGTAGACTGTGGCAGAAATTGACTCCTAATATTCTTTTATACTTTTTTTTACACAGTAATAGAATTTTTATTTAGTTACAAAATTGCCCAATTAATGACTTCATCTTCCAGCTTCACTTACAACTAGGTGTGGTCATGTGATTAAGCTCTGGCCAGTGGGATGCAAGTGAGTGTGATGTATGTAATTTTGGAGTTGTGCCTTCACAGGGAAGGCGTGTGCTCATTGCACTTCTCCTTTCTTCATTCCTGCTGTTTGTAACGTGAGTGCAGGGCTGAGTTCCGTTTGATGGAAATGAGCCAACACTCCAGGATATTAGAGCAACAAGATGGAAGGAGCCAAGGCCTCTGACAATGTAGAGCCACTATATCGACCAAACCTGTTCATGCTCATTTTTGGTCTTTTTTATTGGAGTTGAACTTTCATCCTAACCTTTATGCCTGCCAACCAGGAGATAACCATAACTAATATTTTAAGGCAGTCATTTTTCTGTGTGAATATCTTTATGTGGTTGAGATTATACTCTATTTTCATTTCTGAACACTTACTTTTACTAAACATATATTATGATTATCTTTCTTTGTCAAAAGATGTATATCTATAATTACCTTTTAAAATAATGACTAGTATTCTATTATGTACCTACTATAATTTAGTTTCCTCATTATTAGATAGTTTTTGCTATGATAGTACTGTAATGAACATCTTTGTATATAAATCTTTGACCACATTTCTGAAAATTTCTTTAAGATGGATCACTAGAATTAGTCATTACTATTTCAGCAAGAGTATAAGGTTCTTGAAACTGACAAATTGCTTCGAGAAAATTATAGCAATTTACATGCCCAAACACCATAGGAGAATATACATTTTCCTGCCTTCTTACCAAGATAATTATCATTTAAAAATGCTTTTGCTATTAAGATATTTGAAAATATTTATTTTTCTCTCAATTTACATTTTTTAAATGACTAAAGAGGTTGAATTGGTTTTCTCATGTTTATCAGACACAGGAAATTCCTCTTCTATGAACTGGCTATTATTATTCATTTCTTATATTACTATTGATTCTTAATGTTTCTATTATTCAATTTCTGTACCTTCTTTACATATTGAAAATATTCATTCTTTATAAAATTATGACATGTTTTCCTAATTTTTTATGTCTTTTAACTTTATGATATTTTTGATAAATAGAAGTTCTAAACATAACACTTTAAAATATATTGACTGTTGTCTTAGTTCCTCCATTGTTTTCATGGTTAGAAAACATTTCTTCCTTCAGAAGTAAGACATTGTTTTAAATTTCCTTATATTTCACAATTGTTTTGCTTTTGACACTGATTTCCGAAAGCAACTTAAATGTATTTCAGTGTATAGTATGAGGAATCTAAAAAATTCTTTCTAAATACCTAGCTAGTTTTCTCTATTGTCTTATGATGCTTGCTTTATCACCTGTTAAGTCAATTGGGGCTGTTCTAACAAAGTACCATAGATTGGGTGGCTTAAACAACAAACAATGATTTCTCACAGTTCTAAAGGCTTGAAGTCTGAGGTCAGGTTGCCAGGATGACTGGGTTCTGATAAGCACCCTGCAACCTTCCAGGTTGCAGACTGCCTAGTTCTCATTGTATCCTCAGTCTGTAAAGAGAGAAAGGAAATAAGCTCTCTCAGGACTCTTATAAGGGCACTAATCCCATACATGAGACCTCCACCCTCATGACCTTATCTAAATCCTAACGACCTCCCAATGGCCACACTTCCTAATTCATCACATATAAATTTTAGGGGGACACACAGTCCATAATATCACATATTAAATTTGTACATATATTAAAATATTAAAGTTTATATGGGCTATCTAAATTGTGTTATCTATTTATTCTTTAAGTGGTGGCTATTCATCTTTATTGGCTCTTTTAAATTATTTTTGAAAAAAACTAAATATAAAAAAGCCAAAGAATAGTATAGCAATCATCCATATTTCTACTACCTGGAATTAATGATTGACATTTTTTATATTCGTCTTGGTACAAATCATTTTAGTGGTTTAGGCTTTATAGTATTTTATTATAACTGGCTGGGCAGCTTTCACATCAACTTTTTTTCCTAAAAGTTTCTTATCTATTCTTTAAATAAATTTTAAGTTCCTTCAAAAATTCATTGAGAATCTTTATAGAATTCTGTTGGCCCATAAAATAATTTGCAAAGAATTGATGTTTACAACCCAAAAAAGGTATATTCTCTTACTTTCTTAGATCTTCTTGATATTTCTCAATATACTCAGATACTTTACCAAAATTATACAGTGAAGTAGAAAATGGAGATTCATACCTATGTATTTTTACTGAAGTTGTAGTGTTCTTTTTATAATATTACATTCTGACATTTGGTAAAGAGCCTAAAAGGTACTGATAAGAACTAGAATATAAAATGCTGTGCCAAATGCTGTAAATGGAAAAACAATATTGTGAGAACTGTTTTTTTTTGCATTCAAGGCATATTTTTTTCTTAAAAAAACAAATACCAAGTCTATGACACATGCAATTAATTAAAAAAACAATGAAAGAGACCAGCGCAATTCTATTGCAATAGTGGTTGCTCAGCAGACTTCTGTGAATTGAATGACTGAATGCAAGATGAGCTTTTACTAGATTTCGTTTTATTTGTTGTTGCCCAGTCAGCCTCTTTTTTGGCTGCTACACTTTTTACTGCTCATGCTTCCTTTTGTTCTGGCTTCTAATGCCTGTGGCTGTGTGTTCACCAATGCTAAACAGTCTACTTCCTCCAGCTGGACTCCCTGCTTTTTGAGAAATGTCTGTGGCTTTATTGCAACAAGTACTAATGAAACTTGGTCCAATTACATAAACTTATTAAATATTATATGAATAACGCTGCCACCACCACTGATGTATGTTGTGATTCACTCCCGATTCGACTGACATAAATAGCCATTCCCCCAGACAGATAAGCTTTTGCAGATGGCTACCTCTGTCTCTCAGCTGGCTGCTGTTCCCTTAGAAAGCTGACTTGGCTCCACAGCCACAGAAACTACAGTAGAACCAGGATGCTGATGAAGAACAGGCCCAAAGCAAGGCAGAAAGTGGATCAATTATCACAGGATAAAATTCCTTCTCATTTGCAGGTGTAGGGAAGAGACACAGGATAACTTCAGAGTAAAATTCCTAGGACAGATTATTGTTGTCGTTTCTTTAAAAAACACCTGAACTTGTATAACTAAGAGTTGTGCTTTTGGAGATAGTTAATCAATCCTCTTGGTAGAATTTACATGACTTTCTTTTTTTTCTTTTTGGAAATTTCTTTCAGAACATGCCTTCGCTATATTATTTCGCGCATCTTCAGTGGAACCTTACCTTGTTTCTTTTAGGGCAGCTTTGATTCCTGGAAATGGCCAAAATTCATTTGAAATTAAGTCTACTGGGTAAAATTAGTAAACAGAAGAGATAGCTGGATTTTTGAAAATGATGGAACTATGACTCTGAAGTGATAAAACTGATTTTTATTTGGATCTTGGACTGATCCTAATGACCCAGGAGTTAAATATAATGGCAGCCTTATTCGTTTATATAGATTTTAAGGTTTATAGTTCTGATGTTGCTTTTGGTAAGGGAAACTCATTTGTAGGACTGTATTCTAGGTTGCCTAATTAAATGCCAATCACATTATCTGAATTCTTCTTTCGTGTCTTGTCAGGAAATTGTAGGATTAATCAGACCTCACTATGTCCTTCTGCTGCCAAATTCAGATTGCCTCTTCTATTTGTTCCCTGTCCAAGGGATCTGATAAAATCCATTTATAACATGGTGTCTTCCCTTATGGAAGAGACAATCTCTGAGTATTAGAGCAAGTGATTAATTGCTGGGCCACCTGGCTGTTTTAGTAGTTTTCTTTTCTGAAAAATTCCAGACATTTTATTTCTTACTTTGTTATAGTTTGACGAAATCCAAATTAAAATTTAGTCTCAGGTGATATTCTCTTATTCTTATTTACAAAGAACTTAGACCTTTTTAAGCGAATTTGATAAAATGTTCAGAAGCTTACTCAGCTCAACTTTTAAACATTTTTTAAACAACAGTCTAGATGCTTGGATTATGAAGTCTAACTATTCAATGATAATAATGAGATAAGCAAGGGTAACTTTAAGAAGAGGGAGAAGGGGTGGACCAAAGGAGAGTAAAGAAAAAGAATTCGGGAAGCACTGGCAGAAACATAGTTCCCACACATACTAAATGTGTGGTGCACAACATGCACTGTGTTTGGCATGTCCCCTGTATTACCTCGTTTGATTCTTGCAATTACTGTATTAGGTAGTTATTTTTCACCCCACTTTATGGATTAAGAAACTGAGGCATCATGCTTAAGATTGCACAGTAATAAGTAGGGGAACTTGGTTTCAAACCTATGTCTAACTACAAAGTCCATTTTCTCTCTCCTGCACTTTACTTGGTTCATACATTGGCTGTAGCTGTAAAAGGTAAATCAACCATTACAGCAGAGTAAAGAAAGGAAGTTCTCATTTTCTTCAGTTCAACTCTTACAGCATGCTTAGAACTTGGTTAAAGATGTAGAAGTGATATGAAACATAAAAATGTAATACTAGCTAGGTTGGGGACCCTGGAGAAGTCAATTAATGAAAAAAGTTGGCATTGGCCTGCCACGTACTCACATAGAGTGAGTTTCCTTATTAAAGAATAAAAACATTTTATAGTCATCATTTTGCATAATCTAGAATGTGTGAGGGGAGGTTATCTTTACACAACATCACGACCCTTTGATGTTCCCATTCACTATGCTATTTTGGCTTTCTGATACAACATTTACTGTATAGTCTATCTTCCTCCGAGGGCTTTCTTCTAGATCAAAAAAAGATGGAGTAGCATGGATTATTTTGGTATGTGCATTGCTCCTTCTCTGAGGCAGAAATGTTTGCTTTTCTACAGTAAGGTCACTGGAAGACTAGCTCCGCACATAGAATTTCAAATATAGCCTTGTACTCCACTTCTCTCAGCTAATTTACATATTGTTGCTATATCACCTGTTTGCTTTGCAGAGAACATACATTCGAGTATAGCAGGAAGTTTGCTGTTGCCCAATGACAAGAGCTGAAATATTTACAGAAAGAAAACTAGATCCAGGTGAGAAAGGTTTCTTACATGATTCTCTCTCTCTTTTACTTAAACTGATTTTAAAAACACCAAGATGAATTCTTTGTTTTTCTTCATTTGATTCTTTATTTTGCATCATCTCTCGTGGTAATATTGTTTGCTCTTTTTCTTTCCTTTCTACTTTTTTTTGGCTTATTTTGTAATGTCTCATCATATTTTATTGTTAAATTGTTTGTTTAATTGTTGATCTCCCCTCACTAGACTGCAAACTCTCTATTTTTTTTCAATACTGTGCATCACATAGCCAAGCACTTGACATGCGTAGGCTATTTGTAGAATGAAGGAGTGAGTGTTAATTGAGTGATTGACTTCAGTGATTTCTTTACAGGATCACTAGCACTTTTCCCTCAGTATTCAACCAGAGCATTTTGTCATGAACACATGATATCTCATTCTTGAAATATAATAATCTGAACACTTGACTACATTTTGCCAAGAATTTAAAAAAGACTAAGATATGCTGAGACATTTGGGCAGGAAAGAGCTTCCATGTATGCAAACACAGCTATCAGCTCCCCGCCCCCCACCCCTGTTACAGAGAGATTGAATCTTCTCCAGCTTAAATTTCTCTTTGCAGCTGCTTGCCCATAGGGACTCTGCAAGCTTCCAAAGCTGTGCAGCCACGAAATCTGCAGAGAGATTTTTGCCATAGGGAAACTGAGGAGTAGTACTGACTTTGGCTGCCAGTGACACTAGAATGTATTTAGATTTTAGTGTTATAATACAGAAGCTGCACACACCCTTAGAAAGATGCATGTTTAAGCAAAAGCAACCATAAGCAAAAAGAACCAACTTAGAGAAAAATCTATTTTTTAAAATTTTGACTTAAAAGAGATGGGTCATACAGAAGACAGTGTACATTCCTAGATGTTAAACTTTATTAGCTTTTTAGTTTTTCTTTCTCATATTTCCTCCTTTATTTCAAGTCTCTGTTTTTTTGATAGAAAATGAAAAAATGAAGAAAACATAGAAAGATTATTTATTATAATTTTTTCTTAATCAGAAATAATATAAATTATCTATCTACTTATAGTAAAAGATTGATATAGACGAGTTAGCCTAAGTTAGGTCAAGTTTATTATTCAGTACATTATAATATGGGCTCTTCAATTCAACATATATTTATCAACCACTTTTTTTATAGTTAATGAAATGGAAGTATGTGATCCATATAAATACAATAAATATTAAATAAAATTGAAGATGAGATTAATTGTTTATGTCATACACACACACAAAATGAACACAACAAAATGATAGGCAATATAATTTTAAAAATCAAAGTAGAAAACTGAGACAAATTTAAGGAAATATTCCCACTTTTTCTTCCATTATTCAGTGCTTGTAATTTCTATCTTTCTTCCAGAGTCTCCGACTGAGTTCATGAGCCACCAACCCTATGGGCCTGAGATATTTGGAAAGTAACTAGGATGTTAAAATTTCAAATAGAGTTTGGACCATACACTTCCCTAGGTGAATGATTGTTCCTATGTTGCCAACTCCATTGGTGATCTTTTGTTTCTAGGAATATTTGAAAAAGAAGTCCTCAGAGTTGTTTTTTTTTTAATTAACTTAAATAAAACCAAGTTTGTTTGGTGTATTATAATAGTAGTTTCCCAAAGATTTCTTAGGAGAAATACATTCCTAGGTATTTTATTTCCTTTGTTACTATTGTGAAAGGTGTTGAGTCTTTGATTTGGTTCTCAGTTTGTTGTTGGTGTATATGAATGCTACTGATTTATGTACATTGATTCTGTAACCTGAGACTTTGCTGAATTTATTTATCAATTCCAGTAGTCTCTTGGCAGAATCTTTGGGCTTTTCTAGATATAAGATCATATTGTCAGCAAACAGTGAGATAGTTTGACCTCTTCTGCCCCCATTTGGATATCCTTGATTTCCTTCTCTTGTCTGATTGCTCTGGCTAGAACTTCCAGCACTATGTTGATTAGAAGTGGTGATACCTTTAACTAAGGATGTGAAAGACTTCTACAGGGAGAACTATGAAATACTGAGGAAGTAAATAACAGAAGATATAAACAGATGGAAAACCATACCATGCTTATGAGTCAGCAGAATCAACATCACTAAAATGTCTTTACTACCCAAAGTGATCTACACATTCAGTGCAATCCCTATTAAAATATCAACCTCATTTTTCTCAGAGCTAGAAAAAATAATTCTGTGCTTTTTATGGAACCATAGAAGATCCCATATAGCAAAAGCAACCATAAACAAAAAGAACAAATTGGGAGGCATCAATTTATCAGACTTCAAGCTATACTACAAGGCTATAGTAACCAAAGCAGCATGGTACTGGCACAAGAATGGAGACATAGACCAATGGAACAGAACTGAGAAACCAGATGTAAAACCATCCTTGTGTAGCCATCTGATCTTTGACAAAGCAGACAACAATATACACTGGGGAAAAGAATCCCTATTCAATAAATGGTTCTGGGAAAATTGGATAGCACCAGGTAGAAGACTGAAACAGGATCTGCACTTCTCACCTCTCACAAAAATCAAATCACAGTGGATAACAGACTTAAACCTAAGGCATAAAACTATAAGAATTCTAAAAGAAAATGTTGGAAAAACTCTTATAGACATTGGCCTAGGCAAAGAATTTATGAAGAAGATGCCCAAGTAATCATAGCAACAAGAATAATAAATAAATGGAACTTTAAGAAATTAAAAACCTTCTGCACAGCCAGAGAAACTATCATTAGAGTAAATAGACAACCTACAGAATGAAAGAAAATATTTGCATGCTATACATCCAATAAAGGACTGATAACTAGAATCTATATAGAACTCAGGAAAATCAGCAAGAAAAAAAATTCAACAACCCGATTAAAAAGTGGGCAAAGGACATGAACAGAAACTTTTCAAAAGAAGATAGATTAACAGCCAAGAAACATATGAAAAAATTCTCAACATCTTTAATCATCAGGGAATTGCAAATCAAAGCCACAATGAGATGTCACTT
Organism: Avahi laniger; assembly: GCA_963575035.1. Taxonomy (NCBI): domain Eukaryota; kingdom Metazoa; phylum Chordata; class Mammalia; order Primates; family Indriidae; genus Avahi; species Avahi laniger. Next base: position 3,404 of record CAUYSK010013396.1, on the reverse strand, counting down.
AACTCCAGTGAGAAAGGCTTTTATCAAAAAGTTTCAAAGCAACAAACGTTGGTATGGATGTGGAGAGAGAGGAACACTCATACACTGCTGGTGGGACTTCAGACTACTACAACCTCTATGGAAATTACTGTGGAGATACTTCAAAGAACTAAAAGTAGAAATACCATTTGATCCTGCAATCCCACTACTGGGTATCTTCCCAGAGGAAAAAAAGTCATTCTATAATAAAGACATCTGCACTCGAATGTTGATAGCAACACAATTCACAATTGCAAAGATGTGAAAACAATCCAAGTGCCCAAAAGTACATGAATGTATTAATAAAATGTGATATATGTATACCATAAAGTACTACTGAGTTCCCCCCCAAAAAATGATGCACTATCTATTATATTATCCTGCGTGGAGCTGGAGCCCATTCTTCTAAATGAAGTATCTCAAGAATGGAAAAACAAACACCACATGTACTCACCATTAAATTGGTACTAATTGATCAACACTTATGTATACATATGGTAGTAACATTCACAGGGTGTTGGGCCGGTGGGAGGGGGAGGTGGAGTTGTGTAAATTCATACCTAAAGGATGCTGTGCACACTGTCTGGCGGGTAGGCATGCTAGTAGCTCTGACTCAGATGGTGCGAAAGCAATTTATGTAACCAAAGCATTTGTACCCCCATAATACTATGAAAGTTAAAAAAAATGTAAACTTATAACCATGAAAAAAAGATTTCTTAGAAGATTGAAAGGTTCAGAAAGAAAAGTATTAGGAAATATTTGCTTTTCTAAACTTAAAAGATAAAAATAAAATTAAAAATAAACTTTTTCTCTTCTGAGAAAATGGAGGTAAGCTACAAATAGTAATACTTCAGCTTATTAATATCACTTGGCTTCATAATTTCCATGTATTTGACATATTTGAGAGATAAAATGATCCAAAGATGTAAAAATTGGAAAATAATAACTTTGTATAGATGCATATAGCTATAATAAGATTTTGAGGACACATGTTTAGGTACAGACTCAATTAGTTGGTTCGTACATTAAGACTGTCTCATTCTGGTTTTTTGTCTACCATTGCTGGGCTCACCTGGGTTTATTTAACAGAAATATAAGTTCTTATCCCTATGAACACATGACTAACCCAGGTGAGATAGAGTGACTAGGAACACAGTGGACAAAGGACTAATGTAGCCATCAAATGGTATCTTCATGACAGAATTGAGAAAGAGTTTGACTGGAAGAGAATGACCATAGTAGTAAGATGAAAGAGCAAAGCCTGTTTAATCATTAAGAAATTAAACAAGGTAGAGGGAACTGCTGCTTATATTTTGTGATTTGAAGTCCACTGAGATTTTGGTAGGAACCATTTACTGGAACTTATTATTGCTTGTGGTACTGAAACATTCTGAGGCACTGGAACACAGGACTGGTCAGTTTGGATGGTGTGACTGTGATCTGAATTAGAGGATGCTATTAGAGAAAGCAGACCTGAGTGGCATATCATCATGGAAGGCAGTTGGCAGAACATGAGCATAATGGCCTATCAGGTGGATTTCCAGAGGGTCATGAGGTGCTGCAAGAGATTTGGAAGAAGGAGGTAACAGCCTTGTTTAAAAAATTTTCACCCACCCAGAAGAATCAATTTTAGTTCTGCATTTTAGATTTTGCAAATTCTTTAGAACCAATCTCAGTTTCAACACATATGTTATATGCTTCTTGGCCTGAACAAGAAATGCTTTAGTTTGGTTCATATGTTCCTTTAAAAAAATGATATGGCTGCATATGTTATCATGGGCATTATTCTGAATTATTATTTTTAAATAGTGCCTTGAAAATGTGTCATGTAAAACTAAAAAAAAAACCAGATAGTTTCAAAAAATGAATATTGGCCTTTAGAGAATTCGTTTTGGTGCCCAGATCAATTTTATTTTTAATCACTTATTTTTGTTCCACTTCAAGATCTGCTGGTTTCTGTCACTTTTTCTTTCACTTTATTTACTAACCAATAGATCCACTACTATTTAAGTAGCTATACAGGAAATATTTGTTTTCTTATCTTTTCTAACAAATTACTTTTCTTTTTTTGCTTTTTTTTTTACTTTTTTTTTTTTTACTTTTTTTTAAATTTCAGCATATTATGGGGGTACATATGTTTAAATTATGTATGTTGCCCTTGCCCCCCTCTCCACCCCTAAGTCCGAGTTTCAAATATGTCCATCCTTCGGGTGGTACACATTGTACTCTTTGGGTATATATATACCTGTCCCTTCCTCCCTCCTCCCCCTCCCTCCCTACTCCCCCTCCCTCCCTCCCCCCTCTCCAACATCCAATAGATGTTATTGTTATATGTGCACTTATGTGTTGATCAGTTAATACCAATTTGATGGTGAGTACATGTGGTGCTTGTCTTTCCATTGTTGGGATACCTCACTTAGTAGAATGGGTTCCAGCTCTATCCAGGAGTATACAAGAGGTGTTATATCACCATTGTTTCTTAAAGCTGAATAGTACTCCATGGTATACATATACCACGGTTTATTAATCCACTCATGTATTGATGGACACTTGGGTTGTTTCCACATCTTTGCAATTGTGACTTGTGCTACTATAAACATTCGGGAACAGGTGTCCTTTTTATACAGTATCATTTGCTCTTTTGGGTAGATGCCCAGTAATGGGATTACTGGATCGAATGGTACTTCTACTTGTATCTCTTTAAGGTATCTCCATATTGCTTTCCACAGAGTTTGCACTAGTTTGCAGTTCCACCAGCAGTGCATGAGTGTTCCTATCTCTCCGCATCCACGCCAACATTTATTGTTTTGGGACTTTTTGATGAAGGCCAGTCTCACTGGAGATAAGTGATATCTCACTGTGGTTTTAATTTGCATTTCCCTGATGATTAGAGATGTTGAGCATTTTTTCATGTTTTTGGGCCATTATTCTGTCTTCTTTTGAAAAGTTTCTGTTCATGTCCTTTGCCCACTTTTTGATAGGTTCGTTTGATTTTTTCTTGTTGATTTTCCTGAGTGCTAAGTAGATTCTGGTTATTGGCCCTTTATCAGATTTGTAGCATGGAAAAATTTTCTCCCATTCTGTAGGTTATCTGTTTGCTCTTGTGACAGTTTCTTTGGCTGTGCAGAAGCTTTTTAATTTGATCAGGTCCCATTTATTTATTTTCGTTGTTGCTGTGATTGCCTTTGGGGTCTTCCTCATAAATTCTTTGCCTAGGCCAATGTCTAGAAGAGTATTTCCAACATCTTCTTCTAGAATTCTAATAGTTTCACTCCTTTGGTTTAAATCTGTTACCTAGCATGAGTTGATTTTTGTGAGAGATGAAAGGTGTGGGTAACAGATTACTTTTAATGTAGAAGTAGATGTTTAGTTTTCTTCCACTAATC
>CAUYSK010013395.1:0-22199 GCA_963575035.1 Avahi laniger | reverse complement strand
TATATAGAAAAAAAATAGCCGGGCATGGTGACGCATGCCTGTAGTCCCAGCTACTCAGGAGGCTGAGACAGGAGGATCGCCTGAGCCCAGGAGTTTGAGGTTGCTGTGAGCTAGGCTGACACCACAGCACTCTAGCCGAGGCAACACAATGAGACTCTATCTCAAAAAAAATAAAAAAGTTATCAGGGTCTAAGCATCCAACTTCAGCAATGCAATTTTTCACAATTTCTGCATCACTGAATGGCTTCCCTTTTTCCTCAGTATATAAGCTACTTTATAAGTTGCTTCAGTGACATTATTTCCAGGTCTTATTGCTGCTTGAAAGAATTATCTTTGTTTTTGTTTTTCATCTTTTAATTTCTGCAGTTATAACCTTTTCTGCCCCTGCCTCTAATTTAGAATATTTATGGTCTTTATAAGTGTTATAATGCTGATGAACATTGAATTTCTTTAATGTTGATATTGCAGTATCACAAAGCAAGCAAATCATCTTATCTTTAGCAGAAACAAGATAATATTGCAATTCTTAATCCTCATTAAAAAATATGTTTTGTTCCTTCATCATTCTCTTGGTCTTCTTTGACCTGATAGGCTGTTAAGCAGACAGAATTAAAAAATACTGTCGAGCTGTGCAGCTAATCACAAATTCCACCTCAAAGAGAAACACAGTACACCATTGTCTAAAGCTGATAACTTAACTCCTGTAAATTCTCGCCAGTCAGCCTCATGCAGTAGTGGTGCCAGTCAGGCAGGGAAAGTTAGAACTAAATCATAGTAGCAGCTGTCAATCTAGCCCTTGTGGCTTCCTAATGTTCTAATTGTTCCAGTCAATCTGGGAGGATTATTTCATTAAAACTTATTTTATTTTTTAGTATTTTAAATATGTTCATTTTGAAAATAAAATAAAAATATAAAAGATAAATAAAAATAAAAGGATTTGTTCTCTAAATTTGGATTCAGTCAAAAGGCTGCACTTAAGGACCTAGAAAGCCACATGGGGCCCTAAGGCTGCAGGTTCCCCACCCCCGTTCTAGTGTTTGGTAATTGTCCTGACAGTCTAATGCCTTGTATTGTGAAATAGCCGATCGTGAAAGTGAATAATGGCCTCAAGGAAACGGGTGGCATGTAGAGGTCAAACACAGCTTGTGATAACGGGGGCTCAATATTCTGTTTGTTTCCAGTGGTAAATCTTCATTTAGAAAGAGGGCATGGTTCTCTTAGTTGATGAAATGGCATGTCCTCAGCGACGTCTTGGGTGGTTGTCACTCACATAACTATCAAGAACGAGGATATGGGTATTCAGTTCAGACATGTTAAAAAAGATTTCATTAGAAATCTTCCTTGTTTATTTATGTATCAATATGGACTGAATGTTTGTGTCCCCCCAAAATTTGCATGTTAAAATCCCCAACCCTGATTTAATGTGTTTGGAGTTAGGGCCTTTGGGAGATAATTAGGTCACGAGGGTGGAGGCCTCATTCGTGGGATTAGTGCTCTTACAAGAAGAGACGTGAGAGCTTGCCTCCTCTCTCTGCTCCTCACCATGAAGACGGCCATCTGCAAACCAGGAAGTGGGCACTCATCAGACCTGAAGGCACCTTGATCTCGGACTTCTCAGCCTCTAGAACTGCGATAAATAAATGTTTGTTGTTCCTGTGGTCCCCAGCCCCTGGGGTGCAGACCAGTACCCGTCCATGGCCTGCGAACTGGGCCGCACAGCTCCGCCACCTGGACCCCCATCCCTGTCCATGGAAAAATTGTCTTCCATGAAACTTAGGGAAGGGAGTGGTGCCACACAGCGGGAGGTGAGTGGTGGGCGGGCGAGCAAGTGAAGCTTATCTATATTTACAGCTGCTCCCCATCACTGGCATCACCGCCTGAGCTCCACCTCCACCCCCACCCCCAGTCAGTGGAAACATTTTCTTCTATGAAACCTGCTAGTGCCTGGTACTAAAAAGGTTGGGGACCACTGCTTTAAGCCATCCAGTCTATGGCATATCTGTTATAGCAACCCAAACCGACTAAAACATGTATTTTTCATATTCACATTCAAGAGTTTGGCATACACTAATTACAAAGATAAAAAGACAAGTAATGTATAACACACAGAGTGAACCCTTATATAACTACGGACTTTGAGTAATAATGATGTCTCAATGCAGATTTATTAATTGTAACAAATGTACCACTCTGATGGTGGATATTGATAATGAAGAGGTTGTGGGGCAGGAAGTATATGGGATATCTTTATACCTTCCTCTCAATTTTTCGGTGAACCTAAAACTGTATTGAGAAATGAGGTCTTAAAAAAATACACAAGATGAATAAGAAAGGGGATTAAGAATAGCTAAATGAAAAAAGTTAAAGAAAAAGGAGTGTTAACCTTTTAAAAATTTGATGTGTGGAATTTTTCATGCCAATGCCTAGTATTAATATCAATGTTTTTCTTACCTTATTAATTAGGGACTTTTCTGAAGCACAATTTAAATTTCTGCATGGAAAATATATTGTTTCAATCAGGTAATTTTCTTTAGCTAGTATTTATTGGAAAAACCACAGAGAAATTAATTATCTTATTCTATGACTTATTTTTTCTAAGGACCAATACTCTTAGATTTATTGAGAAGACCTCTCTGGAGAGTATTTATTTGAATGTAATTCTGGTTACCAGTGTCCCCCAAGCCTTTGCAGGTATTCTAGACTCAAGGCCCCGCATCCAACCACAACCTCCTAGCAAAATGTTTACTTTCAAGACTAGTAAGACTACTGAATGAAAAGTGGCAGTTGTTGCCTAAACTATAGAATTGCCTCCTACTGCAACTAGTCTGATAAAAATCCCCTCTCTGCTGTTAGAGTTAAGCAATAGAAAAGAAAATGATGTCCTATAGGACTTATTTTCTATGAACCAAAGAAATAGAAGTAGAAGAAGTGGTTGGAAGGGATAGCCAAATCTTGGCTCAACGTAGGAAAGGATTTTCTAACAGTTATATGTCCTAAAATGCCATTCACTTCCTTGGGCAGTAGTGAGATTTCTGCCTTTGGCAGTGTTCACTTACAGGCCAGGCAGCCCCTTGACAAGGGTGTTAGAGCAATCAAGCATTGGATAGATGTCTGAACCGTATACATTACAAGGTGACTCTACTCTTGAAATCTTGTGATCCTAAACTGTGTGTGTATGTTTGTTTGTGTATGCATGTATGTGCTTGTGTTTAAATTCATCAACATAGATCAAAGGCCAATTTCATTTCAGGACAAATGTCTCTGATCAATAACATGATAAACACTCTGCGAATGTGCAAACATAAGAAGCTATTTTTAACTTAATACCATATTAACTTAAATGCAACCTTACAAAACCCCATACTGACTTTTATGTTAATAGAATTTTTTTAAAAAAATGAAGAGATGAAAGTGAAAAACTTCCAGAAACAGGAACCCTATTATCAGTGTTTATTGGCTAATGTTATTTAGCAAATTTAGGGAAAATAGCCTTTACCTTAAATTATAAGCTCAAGGATTTCATGAAAATCTTCCTTGAGTATTTGTTTAGCATTTATTCAACTTAATGAAGCCCAATTCCTTGTATCTGTAACTACATTTATTTCCTATATTAACTTTACTTTCTTAATGATGCCTATTCATCTTCCTAAAATGTGTTTTGTTGTGTTTTTATAGACCGTGCTTTCGAAATTCTCATGTTTTTAAAAAAGAAAATTAAGTTTAAAAGAAGACAATGAAATGCAAGAGATGGGAGAGGGCTGGGTAGCAGACAGGAGTGCACAGAGAACCCAAAAATTCTCAAACAAATAAAGACATGACAAAGAGCAGTTCTCTGAATACTTAAGCGATGCATCTCCCCTCCTGCAGGGACCCAATAGTCCTAAATGACTTGAAGAATCTGACCTCGGATTTGGGGCCCACCTCTGGCAGGTGGGGCAGAGATAGAGCATCCAAACTGGATGAAGTTTGTCTTATTATAGGTATATACATAATCTATCTGAGAGAGAGAGACAGAGAAAAAGAGAGAGAGCGTATGCACTATGTGTTATCATGGACCATAGAGCACAATGCAAAGTCTGGAATTTCTATGCAGGAGAAACCATGTCATAAAGAAAATTTGTCTAAAAATTATAAATACATGTCGAGCTTTGTTTTTACTTTTGGGGGGAGTATGGAGGGGAGGGATTGCTTTGGATGGGTGGGTGATAATAGATATTTGGGAGAGTATAAGTATCTCCCACTTCAAGCCACCCCTTGTTGCTTCCACTAATTAGATACAAATAAATTTACCATTCGAGTTTCTTCACTTGAAAACCATGCAGTCAGAGTCACAGATATCTTCCCTGCCAAGTCCTGAGTTGTTCTGATGATCAAACAAGCTGTATGCATGAAACTATGTTTTGTAAACTCTAAAACACTACACATATTCAACAATGCTATTATGAACAAACATCTTGCTGCTATAGATTCTGAATCTTATAAAATAAGGAAGCCACCTAGTCTGGAAGAAGTGGTGTGGGCCTTGGACAAAACTCAGATCTTCCCTTTATTGTGTTTTACTTGGGCAAGTGTGTTAATTCCTTTGCATGCAGTTTCCCCGACTGTAAAATGAGACTATTATTACCAATTCATAGTTTTTTTTTAACTTTATAACATAAATTGTTTAAGACTATTAAAAAAATAAGTAAAAGCCTTTAACACATTTCCTGACAATTTAGGTCCTAAAAATAAATAGGAATTCCATTAGCATTAATACCATTTTCGAAGTAGCAATATTGAAATCATTACAATGTTTTAGATCTAGAAAGATCTCCAAGGATTGCACTATACCTAAATGCAACCATAAATTTTCAGCCTTATAAGGGAAGCCTCACTCTGGGAACCATGATCTTTAATGGCAAAAAAGCCTTCAGAATGTTTTTGTCCTGGTGGTAAAAGTCTTTATTACAATTCATTTCTTATACTTCCTCTACAGTCCATAGGAATTGCTGGGTTCACCTCGAACAAGTTTCCTGAGTACTTGGGACTTAGTGAATCTTATTAATAAAATACCAGGAGCAAAAGTTTATAATTTCAATAGAATTTATGGTAATATTTGTTGCAAATTTCCCAATGCAGAAATAAAAATTATTCACCTATACTCTAGCTTTTAAAAAATAGTTATAGATATACCAAATAGTATATAACAGTGAAATCTGAGATATTCTCTATAGAAAGCTCCCTGTTAGGAATAAAGACAAATTTTATAAACAAAATAAAACAAAAATACAAAACAAAGTGAATTCTGGAATAAAATTCTAGAGAAAATAAAAGAACATTTTTAGTTCTTTCATTTCATTTTTATTGCAGTTTTGTAGGTCTTTTAACATCCCAGTTAAAATAAATTTCAGTGCATTTCTTAGACAAGTAGATGGCAGTCAGTAGATTGTGTGTACTAGCCTAATAAAAGCTGTTTTTAGGAATTCATGTGAATTTAATTAGTAAAAGCTGGGTATACTGAACTGCTCTATTATTTCTCTACATGAACCATAATAATATGGTAAAATTTATTTCTTTTGAGTGAATAGAAGAATAAAAAGTCAATCATAATTAGTAATATACATTTTATAAAATAGATATGATTTATTTTTTTTACCTCCCAGTAAATATGGTAAATAACTCAGACTAAAGAGCATGGTATCTAATAAGTGTTCAGAAGACATGGTTTGCTTAATTAACATATGAATGATTACCATGAACTTTCAGAGTTTTTAAACACAAATTGTCCTCTTATGCAGTTTAAATATTTCCCTGGTCTTGTTTGCACTATTAACTTGCATTTTTGTTTTTAATTTTTTTCCTGAAGAAAAGCTTTGCTAAGCAAAGATTACTTTTAACCTGGATCCTCTCCAAGAGCTCACAAACTGTGAATTAATGGAAACAAAATAAATGTTGTTTGCTGTATTGAATAAATAAAAACTTGAGTCAAGTTATTTTTTACTGACCCTTTTTGGGGAGGAAGTAGATTTGAGGTTATTTATATTGAATACTGAATTGACTAGTTTGAGATTTGTTGTTATTGCTGTTATTATTATTATTATTGGCTTTGGGGTAGAGGATCTTTTTCTCTCTTTTTTTTTTTCTTTTCTACAAAATTGACCAATAAATCCATTCCCTCAGTGATTGCCTACTCCTCAGGGCCAGACTCAGGCAATGAAGTCCTAATAGTCAAATTGGATGTGTTTGTCAGCTGGCCCTGCTGCAGAGATTCTCCTTTTGAAACATGTCTTCAAGAGATTTTGGCTTGTGAAACAAAATTGAATTCCCCACAGATTTGCATTAAGTGCCCCAAGAAAAAAATTATTATGAAGCTTGTTCATTCAAAGGAATGTTTTTACGTGATATAAACAAAGGAGTGCTAATCAGTACTGCTGCATTGCTGTGAAAGCAACCTTTTTTAAAATGCTAACAACCATCTACAATTTAAAATAAGTGAGTCTATCAGATTGTCCAAGGTTTTTAAAAATTAATAAAAACCAATGTTGGCCAGAGTATCGGGAAAAGGGCACCCTCCGCACTATTAGTAGGATGCAAATTGATTCATTCTGTCTGAAGGGCAGACTGCCAGTGTGCTTGAAAAGGAAAACTTATGTGTACCCCTTGACAGAAGACGCCCATGTCAGGGCTTTTATCTAAGGAATATAATCACTCAGCTGGGAAGAGATACCTGTGCAAAGATACTCAATGCAGCATTGTTTATAAGGGGAAAAATCTGGAAACAGCTAAGTGTCTAATAATGGGTATAGTGAAATCAAATTTGGTACTTAGGAAGACACAATGGGAGATTGTGCTGTCATTGAAATTGTGCAGTAGATCCATATTTATTGCTATGAAAAGAGGCTTATGAAATATTACTGAGTTAAAATAAGTTATATAAAAATATGGTCAGATCTATATAACATGCATGTTGTCTGTATATATATAGATATACAAATACTGAAAAAGATGTTCTATAAAAATATAAATGCTTTTTTTGTTGTTTTGTTGTTTATTTTTTTCTGCAATCAGAAATAATTTTTAAAGGAAATAAGAAAATGCTAGAAATAGGTAAAAATGCTTGGTATCTTCTTGAAAATAAAAAGATGAAGAGTTGCTACTGAAATAAGGCTAAAGGAAGGATACATTTGGAATGTTGTTAATTCCACTTTAAAACTTATAATTTTTTAAACTCTGAAAGTAGCATGGGTTCATGATAAAAAAATTAATACAAATGTTCATAAAATGAAGTAAAAGTTATAGGTATACATACATGTTAATATACTCAGATGGAATTATCCTTTATTTCTTCAATTTTTTATTTAACCATGGATCTTGGCTATCTTTCTATACCAATTCACATAGAACTCACTAAATTATAGGCTATTATATGAATGTACCACAGCTTATTTAACCATTTCTTATATTATGGATATTCATTTCCAGGTTTTTGCTAATACAAACAATTCTTATGAAATTTTCTGATTAAAAAATCACATGCCAAATTACTAATGATTTCTTGAATAATTCATAAGTATTAATATGTATTGTTTTCTCATTTAAATTGTCAGTTCTTCTGGAGTTTGGGGATAAGGAGTGAGTTAGAAATCCATCTTTAGTTTTGGTTACTTTTTCCCAAATTAACCAATTTTTACTGTAATCGTTCCAATCTATCTTTTTTCCCAATTATATTATAAAACTGTTTTTTCTAAATTGATATACATTTTTATTGTGGTACAAAATAAAATACCACAAAACTGGGGGAAGGATGAGGGGATTGACAAAAATTATTTTTTACCTCCAAAAATATACATTCGAGCTAGCTATGAAGGATTGCAGATGTGAGGACAATTCTTCTTCAGAAAACAACTAGAAAAGCTGAATAATACACAGAAAACCAGATGTTCGAACAAACTGATAAGCGACCATGACATTCAGGACTTGAAGGGTCAAGATGCTAAATAGAAACAAATTAAACCAAAGTATGTTGAAGGCAGGAAATAATAAAGATAAGAGAGAAATTAATGAAATGAGAAGTACAATACAGAAAAATCAACAAAACCAAAGTTACTTCATGAAAACACTCATAAAATTGATAACTCCCTAACAAGATTTATCAGGAATAAAAAAAATAAGATGCACATTAACAACAGCTGGAAAGATAAATACAGACACTAAAATACTGAGGATATTAAGAACAACTGTATTCCAATAAATATGAAAATATAGATGGATTGACAAATTCCTTGGAAAACACAACTTACTAAAACTGATATAAAAATGAATAAAAAGTTGACTAATCCTGTACCTATTAAAATAATTGTATCTGTAATTTAAAATCTTCCTGCAAAGAGCACTCCAAGCCCACAATTCTTCTAAGCATTTAAGAAAGAGAACAGTAACCTGTTTTGTGATGCCTGAGTAACTTTAACAATAACCTAGTAAAGACTATACAAAAGACTTTCCAGCCATTATTGTTAATTTGCATCTTTTCCTTTTATATAGACACAGACATCCTAAACATAATATTAGCAAATTAAATCCAATGGTGTATTAAAAAAGGATAATACATCATGTTCAAATAAGGTTTATTTCAGGAATGCAAGACCATCTTAGCATTTGAAAATCAATCAATATAATAAACTAAATTTTATAAAATGAAAGAAAAATATCATATGATCATCCTAATAGGTGAAGAAAAAGCACTTGACACATCCTTTCTTTAAGTGACTATTACTAATAGACTAAGAATAACAGAGGCCTTCTTTAATTTGTTAAAGAGTCTCTATGAATTTGATAGAGAAATATTGAAGATTTTCTTTTTGAGATTGAGAATAAGGCAAAGATGCTCATATCACAGCTTCTATTCTGCACTGTGCTAGAAGTCCTAATAAGTGTAATGAAACAAGCAAACAAAAAAAAGATGCAAAATGTAGATGACTGGAAAGGAAAGAACAAAACTACCGTTATTTGAAAGCAATATGATTGCAAAAATTCAAAAGAACCTACCAACAAACTATGAGAATTATTACATAAATTTAATAAGGCCCTGAATATAGATCAATAAAAGTCAATTGTATACATGAATCAAGCAGCAAACAACTAGAAAATGAACTTTGATAAGGGTACTATTTGCAATAGCAAAAAAAATCAAATATCTAAGAGTAAATCTAAACAAATATGTAAAAATTTTTTACATACAAATTACTGACAGAAATTAAAGAAAACCAAAATAGTTATAAGAATATACAATGTTCATGGACTCAAAGCTTCAATAATGGAAATATGTCTATTTTATCCAAATTTATCTATAAATTCAATGCAATCCCAACTAAAATGCCAATAGGTAATTTTTGTGGAGAATGACAAGTTGATTCCTAAGTTTAAATGGCAATGTCAAGAGGCAAAAGTGTGATTTCAAAAAATGTAAACAAAACCAAGAGTTGGCAAGAATCTGAAGCAACTAGAACTACTGACTGGAGCAGTTGAAAATTGGTACCATGACTTTGGAAAAGTGCACGACACTATGTCCCAACAATTCTACAAAAAGGCAAACATCTATTTTCAGCAGCAAAATTCATCATAGCTCCAAACTGGAAAAAACCCAAACATGTACCAATGGTAGTATGGATAAACACACTGTCATATATTCATATAATAAAAAAATGAACTTCATATAACATGAAGAATCTTATAAACATAACGAGGAAAAGATGAAATATGTGAAACAGTACATATTGTCTGATTCCGGTCACATAAAACCAAAAAATAAGAAAAGGTAATTGTGGTGATAGAAATGCTAATAGTAGTTACTTTGGGGTGGGGAAGTATGACTGGGAAGGGGAACAAGAGTGCTTTGGGGATGCTGGTAATATATTTTTTAAATCTTAAACTACAAGCATGATATATACACTTTTCTGTATGATTAAACACACAAAAAAACCATATTTTTAAACATGGTAAAATCACCAGGAAAATTACAAATAACACAGGGTGTGAGAACAATCTAGATGTATTGAGCATCTACGTTAATTAAAAAGAGTGTGGTGTTGACAGAGTAATAGATAACAACAGGATCAAAGAGCAGGTCCCAAAAATGGACCTAAATGCAAAGTGGAATTTTTTTACTACGTGTACATACATAGTTACTTGTAATGTTGGGCACTGTTAGATTTCAATAAGCTGAGTGAATAAATCAAATTAAAATCCTAGGTTATCCAAAAGAAGTAAATCTCTAAACCAAACATGTAAAACCATGGGCCCCATGTAAAATGTAGAGCAAAAAGTTTCTATCATGTTCAACAACCAACAGAAAGAAACTAGCTTTTCCCATATGCTTTTCTTCTCTCTTTAAGAGAATTAATAGATTAAAAGTGGGTGGGGGGCAAGGGTAACAGACTTTCTTATTATCTGAAAACAGTCAAAAAATTGACTCCATACCCTTTTGTTTATAATCTATGTGGAGTGGAAATGTCTGTTTGGTGTTATTTTTAAATTAGTACAAGATTATAAAGGACTATGCATCCTTTTAAATTATAGAACCCCACCTCAAATCAAAAAGTAATTTCTTAGTTTCTTGACTTCAAAAGTTGAATGAACGCAATGTGCACCATCTGGGGGATGGACACGCTTGAAGCTCTGACTGGGGGAGGGGGACGGGGAAGGGCAACATACGTAACCTAAACATTTGTACCGCCATAATATACAGAAATAGAAAAAAACTTGAAGTGTAGATTTTTCTTTGGAAGAGACCAAATGCAGGAGATTAAATAATGTTATCGGGATCTAGCTTCTTTCTCAGACAGACATTTTCCCTGTGATCACAAGATGGCTGTCAGCAGCTCCCTGGCCAGTATCTTTCTGAGTTTCCATCCCTTGAAAATGTAGGGATCTTTGCCCTAGTATTCCCTGAAAAGGCCTCATTGAATTTCTTTGGCTCCACCTGTGTCATACCCATTTCTGAACCAAACACTCTGCATTGATTTGAGTAGTTTGGTTCTAAATTGCATGCTCCATATCTGAGCCATGGAGGCATCAACCCATGGGCTGAGAGTCAGGAATGAAGTGGACCCCAGAGGGAAATCGAAGTGAGCCCACTAAGAGAAGGCTGGATGGATTCCAGTAGCAAAATGTCCTCTCTGGGGTAAAATATACTTGGGAGGGGGTCAGGAGAAGGAGAGGTCCTATGAATTTAACCTTGACATTTGTTTATTGATATTAAAAACTAGATAGCTGCTAAGGACTGACTGTATTCTTCCAAAATTCATATGTTGAAGTTATGGTATATGGAGATGTGGCCTTAGGGAGGTAGTTAAATCATGATGGTGGAGCCCTCAGGAACTGGATTAGCGCCCTTGTAAAAAGAGACAGAACAGAGATGGCATCTCTCTCCCCCATGTGAGGACATAGCAAGTAGGTGACCATTTACAAACCAGGAAGAGGACCTGGAACTTCACCAGCACTGAATCAGCTGGTACCTTGATTTTGAATTTCCCAGCCTCCAGAACTGTGCAAAGTAAATTCCTGTTGTTTAAGCCACCCAGTCTGTGGTCTTTCATTATGGCAACAGAGCAGATTAAGACTATAGCCAAATCTCACTTTTTGAAAAAGTAAAGATATAATGGGGCAGAAAAAATGTTCCCTGTCCTCCATATCTCCCCCAGTGTTACCAAGTTTTCTGTGGTTATTTGAGTGACAGTGCTTGTTTCCATGAGCCAGCCTAGAATGTAAAGTGAGTGATCAGGATAATTGATGATGGCTGTCCCTGCAGAAAGACCATCTTGCACCAAAGGAGCTGTTTCTTTTTTTAATACTGTCTTTCTATTACTGGTTTTAAATAATCTGACAAGATTCTGTTTTTCTTTCTGTCAACTGTCAGTGAACATGTATTGGGCATTATTTGTGGGGCTGTAAATACATTACATGAAAAAATAATGAGTCCTTAAAAAGTCAAGAGAAATGCCTCCAGAGACATTTACCTAACATGGTGATTTATGAAGGTCCAGGAATACAGTTTCAGAAACTTCCAAATGAAAAGTCTGGAACATAAAGTCTCTTCCAAATCTGCCTTTGTTGTAGCCCCAAGACATATTTTCCTTTTACTTTTATCTGGAAGTTTGAAAACGTTTTTCATGTTCAACTTAAATTGTTTAGTTAATGGTCTAAGAATACTTTTGGGAGCATCCCTCAGCATAGCATGTTATCACTCCATTCTTCTGACTGAATTTGATGTATCTATTGTGTTCTTGCTGCATAAACTGATCTCTGGGATTAATCATTTTCTTTTTACCAGCTAGAAATTTTAGACATTTAATGGATATACCTACATCAGTCAATTTAATGAGTCTCATTGTCTGGGGTTTGAAATATACTGATCATCCTAATGTTGAAATATAATCGACATTCATCCTTTTTTCAGGTTTCCAACTTTTCCAATTTGTTCCTCCTGCCTGTCTGAGGAAGATAATTTAGTTTAAGGGGTTTTTTTGTTTGTTTGGTTTTTTTAATTTAGAGCCCGGGAACTCAAGTGCGTCTACTGGGTAATGTACAGAGGGGGTTAAACAATCTTTGCACCCTTGTAATCACACCTTAAGTAGATCACTTAGCTTCAGTTTCTTTAACAGAGATTATTTTGTCATCTTAGTGGGAATTGTTCCATGGAAGGATCATGATGGAAAACATTACCCAGGGGTATCTCTGGCAGTCTTACAGCTAGAAAGAATGGGATGGTGACATGGCTGTGGCATCTGTCACTAGGAGGACAGGGCCCCTGCACCCTTCCAGAAGCTGAGCACAAGGCCGAAGTGGTGGCTTTCCCCAATAAAGGAGGTCCCATCCAGTCATCAAATACAGTTGCAAGAAATTAAGTGGACTAAAACATGAGTCACAAATAATGGGTTTTGTTTTCTGTTTTGTTTTCAGTTGTTTGAATTTATGAACTTTTTGGCTGAGAATGTCATCTTCTGTTACATGGGCCTGGCGCTGTTCACGTTCCAGAATCATATCTTTAATGCACTTTTTATACTTGGAGCCTTTGTATCCTTTGAAGTACAGAACATGGGGTGACTAGAGAAGATAACAAACTACTTATTTTTACCGATTATTCTGTGAAATTGTTAGAGCAACTTCCTCAGTTTCACTGCAAGGCTCAAACTCCAGGCAAATATGTGATTTCTAGTTAGGGAAGAAAAGCATCCTAAGAAATTGAGGCCTTTATTAAATCCTTATGGTTCAGGATAAGAAGTTTGGAAAATAATGAGGGAAAGAAAAGGAGAAATCTAAAGGAAAATGATATTTTTCAAGTATTCAAAGTATGTTTAACTAAAATTATGTCATTTATATAAAAATCATGTCAATCCATTCTTTATAGAGAAATACATTTAATCTGCATTAGAGTATATCAGAGTATATCATCCAGGATTATTAAGTTTTGTAAATGTTTGTATTACAAGATAATAAAATCTTTTTTCCAATGAAGACTTTGAAAATGGGATAGACAAAGATCAAATGAAATTAGCATGATAAATGTGCTTTCAATAGCATAAGCATTGTACATATGTAAGTTTATTTTAATAAGACAGCACCTTTCCTTCCCTATGAGAACAGATATAATCTAGATCTCGCTTTTAATGCAGAGGACTTTTCTAGCTCTAGGCTTGGGGCAGGAGGCATTCCCAACGGGAATGGATGTCTGTCCGAAAAGATGTTGAGCCGTTAGGACTGTCCCCAAGAATGGTCAGCAGCTGTTGTTCTTCTTCCCACTTGGAAAATGGGCAGACACTCCCTCAGATCACAGGCAGATAATTGTAACAGCCAGGAGAGCCAACCCCTTTCGATAAGTCCTGTTCCAGCTAAGCATTTGCATTTGCTTCTTAGTCTCTTTTTTTTTTTTTTTTTGAGCATTCAGATGAACTCCAAAATTTCATCTAAAGCCTAGATTTTAGAAGGAAGCTCCCGCTTCCCAAATAAATCCATCCCATTATGGACAAACCAGAACAGACTATCAGGGAAGGAGTCAAAAACAACAAAAAGGGAGATTCAAACACCACCAACATTTTCAAAGAATTTTACTTATAAAAACTTAGATTTTAATAAAATGCCAGTTAAAAAAAACAGTTGTATTATACAGTTAGGTAATTCCTCTCAAAATTAAATCCATTAAAAGAAAAAAGCAAGCAAAGCTTGCTAGATACAGGGAGTATAAACTGATGGAAAGTAAGGTGATTATCCTGAGCAGAAGTAAATTTATCTTTTCTAAAGTGCTGTTTGAGAAGATAATGCGGCAGCATCTGAATGGTCTCTGCCTCACATTTTACAGCAGAACTGAGGATAGAGTCAGTCATCAGCAGTATAAATACGATGAGAAATGTTACAATGATTGAAATGGTTTTGGGCTAACAATTTAAAACCAACTATATATTGAAAGAAAGGCAGAGTTCTCTGTTATATCTGGAAAGGAATTGACATTGAAAGATAAATTTTGGAAGCAAGTTGGAAATATACAAATTGACATATTTATCCCTGTTTTCTGAGTCATGACGTAGAGAAGCTTAAGGTCATAATATTTAAGCTCAAGGACTCAAACCCTCATTGCAGCAACATTTTCCTCAATGTTTCCCTCTACGTATATCTACAGCTAGCAATTTTTGTTGCCAGAGCCTGCAACATATATCCCCTCTCCTTCCTCCTGAATTTGGGCCGAAAACAGAAGATCCCCTGGAACTTTCAGCACATGATGATGTTTTCAGGTATGTGAACTACATTATATGGCAGTGTTGCTGTCCTCTCACACCTTTGTAGAACATGGATAACCGTGAAGAGACTTACAAGCCATTTTGGGAAGCAACTTCTCTTTACCCCAGTGTACCTATCACCATGCTGATACTCTAAGTTCTGAGCAACAGCAAAATTTCTCTTTGCAAGAGGGAAATGAAATTAAAGGGAATATTGTCGGTATGGCTTCAAGGTATCATATCTGGTTAGAAATTGGCCTAGAATGGACACTGGACTTTTCCCTGAACTATTTCAGATTAATTTTCATATGGGGAATTGGAATTATCATTTCACAAATTGCATGCTCTAGGTAAGTAAGTATGCAAATGGTACCATCCTTGTCCAATATTAAAGCACCTTCTCAGAATCCCTGCTTTTTCCCCATGCAAAACTCCAGAAACTTCTCATGGTTAATACAAAAGCAAATCAGATCGCAATATGCTCAAATTGTTCGTTAAGAAAACAAATATTAATTGAGCACTCACCAAGTGCCCAAGAGCAGTTCTAGGTACTGGTTGATGAAACTGACAACGTCTCTGCTCTCAAGAAGGTTATGTTCTAATCACTTAAGCCACTTTCCAAAAGAAAATAAACCAAATAAATTTTCTGATCCTGGACTGCTCTGGGGATTGCAGTTTCTTTCTGTTCTCTCAATTTTCCTACCATCAGTCTTTCCTTGTTCAGAGACCTTGTTCAGAGACCCTTACATGCCTCTTGTGTGTGTGTACACTTACAGTACACTCAGGGGAAGTCCATTGGAGGACATATGAATGTAAAAAAAACCTGATATCAATAGAATAGCATGAAAAAAGATAATCTGGAGTACAAAGAGGCAGATGGAGACACTGAGGGTCAGGTTTTCAAAAGGGTTAAGAAACTTGGCCAAGGACAAAGAGCATTCCCAAAGCCAGGTTTGTGAGATTCCACATCAAACCCAACCAACTGTCTCAATAGCCAGATTCTTAAAAGTAGTACTAGGAATAAAAGACTTGTTTCACCTTCAGTGCCATTCTAGCCTGGTCCACAGAATAAAAGGGCAGTTCCCAAGATGAGAGTGAGCCATTTAATCCAAAGTTTAAAATCGCCCTGATAGGGCTTCACTACATTTCTAGACATGCTAAGGTGAGAGAGAGAGAGACTCACAAAGAAGATAAGAAATTGGACTGGTAGGTGATCTTTGACCTAGAACAGCAGTGAACTTTGGCAATGAGTTGAATTCTATTATGAGCAAACAAAATGTAAATTCGATCACTTATAAATAGAAAGCCAGCATTGGGTTGCATTTTTGCAAAGCATTTCTAGGAGTTAGAAAACACTTTTCTTTTTTTCCCATCAAAACATCAGTAACTTTACTCTGGAGAATAGCAGCTTACTTTCAAAGCTTGGATATTATATTTTAAACATTGCTTTATTTGACAAAGAATGCTTTGAGGAAAATATAAGGCTTTAGATAATCATGTTATGATGTGAACATGATTATCCCAAGTGACCACATGGCTTGATGGTTTCTCCAGGTTTTGGCACCTTCTAAGTTTGCTTAGCTGTAGAATTGGAGCTGCATTAAAAACGGAGAGAGGCCAGCAATATGGTGTGTACAGCCAGGGGATGTGAAGCAGCCCAGAATTTGTCACCTTTATGATACTCTAAAGCAGGGAGTCAGCAAACCATGACTCTTGAACCAAATCTGGCCTGTGCCTATTCTGTTAATAAAGTTGGAATTCAGCTCTACCCCTTTGCTTACATATTGTCCATGGCCGTTTTTGCACTATGGTAGCTTAGTTGAATAGTTGCAACAGAGACCATATGATTCAAAAAACCTAAACTATTACTGTGTGGCCCTGTTCTAAAGCATCCTCACCCTTTAGAAGAAAAACAATAACCCGATCTCATTAATGGGGTTGAAATTATTAGTTAATTCATGGGAATGTCAATCACTTAGTTCCCATCATTAAAAATACAGACATATTCCAGATTTTTAGGATACCTACCTGCATATGACACTGATATCCAGAGAATACCACTCACTGTCTTCCACATTGAGCACCTATGTCATCTGCCAGCCATAAAGTCACCATTCACAGGTTAGTGGCTTGAACTCAAAGGTTGTAGTCATCTTGGGCCAAGGTGGACTTCTTTTTACATATTTGATTAGATTTTTGTTTTGTACACTTTTCACATTTAAATGAATCTGAACAAAAAAGAGATTGGGTTTCTTCTTTATATTTTAATGTCATTTTTATTAAAAGTTAGTATCAATAATACTCCTTGGTATGGTGGAAAGAACATTGGATTTTCCACTAAAAAGCTATCTTTTTAGCTTTCAAATGAGCAGATAGCAATGTTACATGGTTATATAGTAGAAGCACAGATGCTACAATTCAAAAGTCACTTTACACCTTCCTAGACCTTTCATAGGCACTATTTTGAGACTCATAGCCAGGGTAAGGTAGGATAGCCATTATTGGTCTCTTTTTTTTCCTTCCTTTTTTTTTTTTTAGTTGTGGTAAAATACACATGGCATAAAACTTACCATCTTAACCATTTTTAAGTGTACAATGATATTAAATACATTCATAATGTTGTGCAACTATCACCACAGTTCATCTCCATAACTCTTTCATCTTGTAAAACTGAAACTCTATACTGATCAAACAATAATAACTCCCCATTCCCCTTCTCCAAATTCCCGACAACCACCATTTTACTTTCTGTCTCTATCTATGTTTTTGACTACTCTAGGTGCCTCATATAAGCAGGGTCATAAAGTATTTGTCTTTTTGTAATTGTCTTATTTCACTTAGCAAAATGTACTCAAAGTTCATCCATGTTGTAACATATCACAGAATTTCCTCCTTTTTAAGGCTGAATAATTTTTCTTTATATGTATATACCACACTTTGCTTATCCATCCATTCATGAATGGACACTTGGGTTGCTCCCACAATTTAGCTGTCGTGAGTAATGCTGCTGTGCACATGGGTGCACAAATATCTCTTCAAGACCTTGCTGTCAATTCTTCTCAATATATATGCAGAAGCAGAATTGCTGGATCATATGGTAATTCTATTTTTAATGTTTTGAGGAACTGCCACACTGTTTTCCACAGCAAGTATAACATTTTACATTCTCTCCAACACTGCACAAAGATTCTAATTCTCCATATCCTGGCCAACACTTATTGTTTTCTGGGTTGCTTTTTTTTTTTTTTTTTAATAGTAGTCATCCTAATGGGCGTGAGATGGTATCTCATTGTTGTTTTGATTTGAATTTCCTTAATCATTAGTGATGTTGAGCATTTTTTCATGAGCTTATTGGCCATTTATATATCTTCTTTGGAAAAATGCCAACTCTTTGATTTTAAAATTAAAATTAGGTCTTTTGTCTTTTTGTTATTGAGTTTTAGGAGTTCCCTATATTTCCTAGACATTAATCCCTTATTAATATAGCATTTGCAAATATTTTCTTTCATTCCATAGGTTGCCTTTTTTACTCTGATGCAAAATAGTTTTTAATTTACATAAAACCAAATTTGTCTATTTATTCTTTTGTTGCCTGTAACTTCAGTGTCATATCCAAGAAATTATTGACAAATTTGATGTTGTAAAGGCTTTGTCCTATGTTTTTCCTAAGAGTTTTATAGTTTTAGGCCTCACATTTAGGTCTCTGATTCATTTTGAGTTAATTTTTTATGTGGTATTAGATAAGAGTTAATCTTCATTCTTTTGCATGTGGATATCCAGTTTTCTCCTCAGTACCATTTGTTGAAAAGACTGTCCTTTCCACATTGAATGGTCTTGGCATACTTATCAGAAATCATTTGACCACTTATGTGAGGATTTATTTCTAGACTTTCTATTCCATTAGTCTATATGTTTGTCTTTATACTAGTACCACATTGTTTTGATTACTGTACCTCTGTAGAAATCTGAAAGCATGAGTCCTTCAGCTTTCTCAAGATTGCTTTAGTTATTTAAGGTCCCTTGAGATTCCATATGAATTTGAGTATGGGTTTTTCTATTTCCATAAAAGAATTCCATTGGAATGTTGATAGAGATTGCATTAAATCTGTAGATTGATGTGGGTAGTATTGACATCTTAACGATATTAAGTCTTCCTATCCATGAACATGGGATGTGTTTTCATTTTTTTATGTCTTCTTTAATTTCTTTCAGGAATGTTTTATAGTTTTTATTGTAAAAGTCATTCACGTTGGTTAAGTTAATTCCTAAGTATTTTATTCCTTTTGATGCTATTATAAATGGAATTGTTTTTCTAATTTCATTTCAAATTGTGCATTGTTAATGTATAGAAATGCAACTGATTTTTATGTGTTGATTTTTTAAACTGCTACTTTGCTGAATTCATTTATTAGCTTTATTTTGTTCTCAAGTCTATTTCTAGACTTTTTTTTAGCTTTAACAGGTTTTTTGCCTGTGAAATCATTAGAATTTTTTACATATAAAATCATTACCCTCAGAGATAATTTTACTCCTTCCTTTCTACTTTGAATACCTTTATTTCTTTTTCTTGCCTAATTGCTCTGGTTAGAATTTCCAGTACTATGTTAAACAGAAGTGATGAAAGTAGGCATCTTTGTCTTGTTCCTGACCTTAGAGGAAAAGCTTTCAGTCTTTCACCATTGAGTATAATGTTTGCTATATTTGCTATGGGTTTTTCATATATGGCTGTTATTATGTTAAAATAATTTCCTTCTATCCTTAGCTTGTTGAGTCATTTTTGTCATGAAACATTGAATTTTGTCAGATGCTTTTTCTGTATCAATTGAGACGATCATTTTTTCTCTTCATTTTGTTAATATGGCATATTATATTAATTGATTTTTCTGTATTGAACCATCCTTGCATTCCAGGAACAAATCTGGTCATGGCATATAATCTTTTTACTATGCTACCAAATTTGGTTTTCTAGTATTTTGTTGAGAATTTTAGCATTGATGTTCATAAGGGATGTTGATCTGTGGTTTTTTTGTCATGTCTTTGTCTGACTTTGGTATGAGGGTAATGCTGGCCTTATAGCAGGAGTCAGAAAGTACACTGTCCTCTTCAAGTTCTTGAAAAAGTTTATGAAGGGTTAGTATTAGTTCTTCTTTAAATATTTAGTAGAATTCATTTGTGAAGCCATCAGATCCAGGGCTTTTTTTGTCAGATGATTTTTAATTACTGATTCAATCTCCTTACTATTCAGGTCTATCCAGGTTTTCTATTAATTCATGGTTTAATCTTGGTAGGGTTTGTGTTTCTAGGAATTTATCCATTGCATCTAGTTATCCAATTTGTTAGCATAAAATTGTTCACAGTACTCTCTTATAATTCTTTTCATTTCTTTAGAATCAGTAGTAGTGTCCTCCTGATTATTTTAGTAATTTGAGTCTTCTCTCTTTTTCTTAATTCATCTAGCTAAAGGTTTGACAATTTTGTTGATCTTTTCAAAGAACCAGCTTTTGATTTCATTGATTTTTTTTTTCTATTTTTTTTTTCTGTTCTCTGTTTCATTTATCTCTACTCTAGTCTTTTTTTTTTTTTTTTTGGAGACAGATTCTCACTCTTTTGCTCAGGCTAGAGTGAGTGCCGTGGCGTCAGCCTAGCTCACAGCAACCTCAAACTCCTGGGCTCGAGTGATCCTCCTGCCTCAGCCTCCCAAGTAGCTGGGACTACAGGCATGTGCCACCATGCCCAGCTAATTTTTTCTATATATATTTTTTTAGCTGTCCAATTAATTTCTTTCTATTTTTGGTTGAGACAGGGTCTTTCTCTTGCTCAGGCTGGTTTCGAACTCCTGAGCTCAAACAATCCACCAGCCTCGGCCTCCCAGAGAGCTAGGATTATAGGCGTGAGCCACCGCGCACGGCCTCTACTCTAGTCTTTATTGTTTCCTTCCTTCTACCAGCTTTAGGTTTAGTTTCTTCTTCTTTTTCTATTTCCTTAAATTTTAAAGCTAAGCTATTGATTTGATATTTCTTATTTTTAATAAGTTTATAGCTATAATTTTCCCCCTTAGCAGTTTACTATGCATCATAATTTTTAGTATGTTGTGTTTTTGTTTTCATTCATCTCTTAGTATTTTCTAATTTCCCTTTTCATTTCATCTGTGATCCACTGGTTATTAAGTGTACATTGTTTAATTTCTATAAATTTGTGAATTTCAGTTTTACTTGTGTTATTGATTTCTAATTTCATTCCATTGTGTCAGAGAAGATACTTTGTATGATCTCTACCTTTTTAAATCTACTGAGTCTTAATTTTTGCCATTACATATGGTCTAACCGGGAAAATGCCCCATGTATACTTGAGAAGAATGGGTATGCTGTTGTTGGATAAAGTATTCTGTTTATGTCTGTTAGATATAGTTAGTTTATTGTGTTGTTTAAGTCTTCTATTTCTTTACTTATCTTTTGTCCAGTTGTTACACTAATAATTGAGAGTGGAGTATTGAAGTCTCCAATATTACTGTAGAGCTATCTATTTCTCCCTGTAATTCTGTCAATTTTTGTTTCATATATTTTGAGGGTCTGTCATTAGGTGTATAAATATTTATAATTATTATATCTCCTTGCAAAAGTATTGAACCTTTTATTAGTATATAATGTCTTTGTCTCTTATAAACTTTTTTGATTAAATCTATTTTGTGTGATATTAGTATAGCCACATTTCTCACCTTTGGTTACTATTTGTATGTAATATCTTTTTCCATCCTTTTATTCTCAATCTATTTGTGTCTTTAGATCTAAAGTCAGTCTCTTATAGACAGCATATAGTTGGATCATGTGTTTTTATCCATTCTAGCAATCTTTGTCTTTTGATTGGAAAGTTTAATGCATTTTCATTTAAAGTAATTACTTATAAGGAGGGGCTTACTTCTATCATTTTGCTATATATTTTCTATATATTGTATAGCATTTTTGTTCTTCATTTATTGCATTACTGTCTTCTTTTGTGTTTAGTTGATTCTTTGTCGTGTGATGTTTAAATTCTTTTCTCACTTCCTTTGTGTGTATTCTACAGCTATTTTCTTTGGGGCTATCACGGGTATTATATTTAACATCCTAAAGTTATAACGCTCTAGTTTAGATTTATACCAGCTTAACATTAATAACATGAAAAACTCTACCTATTTTATAACTCTACTCCTACCCCTTTTGGTTGTCAATGACACAAAATTACATCTCTATACATTGTGTTTCTGAAAATACAAACTAATAATTCCCTCACATGCATAAGTCTCATAAATTATGTAGAAAATAAAATGTGGAATTACAAACCAAAGTTATAGTAACACTAGCTTTTAGACTAATAATTTTTAATGTATTCATCTGTTAACTTACATAGAGAACAAGAAGTAGAGTTACAACCCATACAATAATACTAGCTTTATTTAAATCTCTATTTCTTCTT